>VYXB01010830.1:215221-331948 GCA_013397135.1 Pachyramphus minor
CTTCCCTGTTTCATCGTTCGCGAAGTCTGGCCACTACTACTATGGTTTTCTGATGAATAATAGTTATTTTATATTTAACAAAATAAAATTAATTATGGTAATTTCTCCCCCCCATTTTAGTTAGGAATCAGTAATATAGTGATGTACCCTTATCAATAACATTCAGAAACAAAAAATATATCTGAAAGATTGACTTTAAGTTTGATAACAAGAATAATTATATAAAGGATACAGATGTTACACTGACAACATCCCCTCCCAGTATGTGCCCTGCATGTGGAATTTTTTAAGAAATGCAAAGAAAATGCCAGAAAGATATGAAGTTGTAATTGGATTTAATATAATCAGCTGCTTTCACTTGCAGTTTTATGCTGGAAAACAGAGATTATAGTAAAAGAAACCTTTACTCAGTGACTTGAGTTGCTTCAAGGAGACCATGCAACAATCACGAAGGTCAAATTTCTTCCTTCCATATGGCGTTAAATAAATGGCAGCACGGAGCAGTGCAAATTTTGGTTTTCAATGGGTACAGCATTCTAAAAGAAGAATAAGAAGCTCTTTGCTCAGCAGCGAGGGCTTTATTACACACCGCGAAAACCGGGTGTCTGGGAACTCGGAGATTACCGACACAAAACACCATTAAGACGGTGCCAAAAAGATTTATAAACGGGGCAGGAGGGACCTTGAAACGTCTGCTCTGATTGCGGCTTCCTTGGAAAGCTTTCCTTCCCTCCAGGCCCCCAAACCCCCGGCCCTGGGCACCCTCAGGGCGCAGCTCGGGGTGCGCTGGTGCTGCGGGGGCACCGCAGAGGCTCTGAGAGCGACCTGAGCGCGGGG
Source organism: Pachyramphus minor (assembly GCA_013397135.1). Classification (NCBI taxonomy): domain Eukaryota; kingdom Metazoa; phylum Chordata; class Aves; order Passeriformes; family Tyrannidae; genus Pachyramphus; species Pachyramphus minor. Next base: position 216,059 of record VYXB01010830.1, read on the forward strand.
GGCTGCGGGACACACAGACATCAGGCTGTGTGTGGGGGTGCCAAAGGCGTCCCTGGCAGCACGGCGGGGTTTGGGGTCGGCAAAGGCGTCCCTGGCAGCACGGCGGGGTTTGGGGTCGGCAAAGGCGTCCCTGGCAGCACGGCGGGGTTTGGGGTCGGCAAAGGCGTCCCTGGCAGCACGGCGGGGTTTGGGGTCGGCAAAGGCGTCCCTGGCAGCACGGCGGGGTTTGGGGTCGGCAAAGGCGTCCCTGGCAGCACGGCGGGGTTTGGGGTCGGCAAAGGCGTCCCTGGCAGCACGGCGGGGTTTGGGGTCGGCAAAGGCGTCCCTGGCAGCACGGCGGGGTTTGGGGTCGGCACGGAGGGCACCGCGGAGGAGATGCTCCCGCCGCGGCGTGTTGGGGGCAGAGTGGGGTCGGCACCGGGGGGGGACCGAGGGGTTCTGAGCTGGGAAGGGAGGGGTCCGAGGGGTGCCGGGAGGATGTCCCGTCCCGTCCCTGCCCGCGGAGCTCCCGCCCGGGAGAGCGGCCCCCTCTGCCGGCAGCGGAGCCCCCGCGGCCCCCGGGAGGGCTCGGGGTGACCCCCCCCACACCTTCTGAGAGAAATCCAGTTTTTGGCCACTGGGGTCCTGGTGCAATGGGGACATGAACACCGAGGCCAGCTGGTGTCATTTGGAGCTCCCCCATGTAACCACGAGCAGCCGCTGGGATTAAGCGCACCCTCGGCATTCCCCCCAACCCAGGAGCAACAACATCGGATATTTGGTCCGTGTTCAATAACTCAAATGCCACCGAGTCACACGCAGGCACCCCCATGTGAGCAGTAAGGCCACTGCTGCAGCCCTGTGAGGAGCTGCATCCCTAAGTGCTGAAAACCCAAGCAGCGTTTAAAAACCCCGTGTCCGACCAGCCCGGGAGTCTGAGGCTGCTGACAGAGCGTGGACATCTTATCTTCGTTTATCCCGAGCAGATCAGCGTTATCAGCTACTGCCCGAGTTCTCTGCAAGAGAGGGATGTTTAACATCCACTCTTTTGTCCTGGATCTTAAAACTCCTTTTTAACAATAATAGCTCAAAAAGCATATTCTTTGTATCTTAAGTAGATGTTAACTCAATAGTTGAAGTTTGAACACTGTCTTCAACAGGGGATAATTCAGAAGTGAAGATAAGGCGAAGGATGAGGTAAGTGGTCACCCCCTCCCCTTGTGAGTGCCCTACTACAATCCAAGGTCTTTCTACAGCACACACTTGAGAGAAAGCCATTAAGGGGAGAAGAGGGAGAGAGAGATATATTGGTACTCATACACACATATAAACACAAAGAGAATACGTGGCTGAAGAAATGAAGAGTTTAACAACTCGGCAAAATCTACCTACCAAGCTCAGGGACAAACCTGTTTCTATCCTTAGGTTAAAGGAATGACAAACATGCACTAAACCCTACGTAGCCCAGAGTGTGATCACACAGTGCACACGTACTCCCTTCACCACTGACAAGTGATGGTTAGCAGAGAACTGCCAAGACTGGAATATCACTAACAGGGATTTGGAACCTCTGTTTGGATAAGGCATTCAATTCCTTGAAGCCTCAAAAAAAAAAAGAAAGAAAAAGCCCATGTTGCTGTGTTCGTTTCCCACAGCAGAAAGAGGATGTCTTTAGACTCTCAGCAAACAGGGAGCATGGAAACAAACCAGACATTGTTAAGGGACTGAGCCAATGTAAGCACTGGCTTGGGTGGCACCAGTCTCTCACTCGGGGTGGGTTTTTTTGTTGTAAAGTAAGAATTTTTCACATAACTTTGAACTTCTCTAAATAGCAATTTGTAATCAAATGAGTGTATATGCTGCCTGTGCTACAACACAAATTAGACCTGCCCAGTTCAGTACAGATCTAATAATCTCAGCTTGCTCTTGGTGCCACAGTGCTCAGCATCCTGCGTCAGCACAAGCAGAATGAGCTTTGCCCAGACACACATTGATGTATTTTTGGGTGCCAGCTCAGGCAGGAGAGCCTAAAGCCACAGTGCAGAGCCCAGCACTCCCACAGAACAAGCAGCATTACAAGCAACAATGCCAGTTCCTCGGCCCCAGGGAGAGTGACAGCAGAACACACAGTGTTTCTGGCCAGATGACCGTCCAGGGTATCTGTCCATCTCAAATATGAAAACAAGTTTGGTGACATAGTTCTGTGCATGTGAGTGTAAAAAATTTCCTTGATATGTGCCATAATATCACCTTGTTCTGCTGTTGTCTCACTCTCTGGGCATAACTACCACCAGTGAGTATTTTATACTAACAACTGCACAGAAATCAGCCTCCCACATCAGCAGTGATTTGGTTTACAGCTGGTTTGGTTACTGTATAAACAATCAGTGGTGCTGAAGGGTTAGAGATCAACACAAATGTTTTACCTCTTCAAACACATTGTGGTTTATATCCACTGAGACACAGGCAGCGATAGTTGATAAAAGAATTAATGTGCAAATATAACAATAATATCCCATTAACTGTTCACAGAAAGAGCAAAATATCATTGATATCCTTGGGAGTGTTTAGTGCATGTGTAAACATTCCTGTCCACGCTCTCCTGCTCACCCTGTACCTTCCAGGGGCACCATAAAAACACACTGGGAAAGTAGCAAATTCAGTGCAGTGCCTTGAAACACAGCAGCACGAGCACCAGAAATTCCCACCTTGGCAAGAACACTGAGGGGGAAAAAGGTCTCTAATCACACCTTAAGTCTGCAAAGTTGGTATGTAATCACTACCCAGCAAAATTCCACAAAAGTTCTGACTAGTCATGTGTGTAAGAGTGGTACCAAAGAACTGGAAACTCATACAAGTGATACTTTGCTCCTTTTTAACAGCCACTTTAACATTTAGCTGCCACACTTTCTAATTTTTTTTTTTTTGTCTTGAATTCTAAGAGAAGTAAAACTGCATTGTAAGTAAAAATTTTTGGTCCAAAATAAAAATTTAAAAAGATAGATTATAGCCAAAAGTTAAAAAGAAGCTTTTAAAGATATTTCAAAGCTACACCAATGAGTTTTTCATCTTCTTTCTTACTCTACCCCATTCTTATGAAAAGAAATACTCTAAGTAAGAAGTGTTTCACAGACTGTACTCTTGAGAGTTAAATTTTGCACTGTTTTTTTGCTGGTTTTCAGGTTTTTTAAGGCCATCCCTATGCTCTATTTAGTTCTGCCTTCCCACTCACACACAACACTTTAAAATTTACAAGTTAGAGTGATAGCAGCAGCTGATAAAATTTAATCCCTCTCCCACCAAATCTTGCTTCTCCTGAACCTTCAGCCATTTCAGTTACCATAAATCAATCCCTGCCAGGTTTCACACTGGCACTGAACTCCACCACAGCACACAGGAAAGTTCATTTAAAGCATATAATGAGCAAAACAAAAACCAGGAAGGGATGTAACCCCTTGGAAGTATAAAAGCAATTCAAACCCAGCCTTTTCCACTACTGCCAGATCAGCTTTCCTTGGAGGACTGTAAGGGAGCTCCCACCCAGTGCAGACACACACTGAAATCCCATGTGCTGAGCAAGGTACGTGGGAAAAAGGTACATGAGAGGGGGAAGGAGTCAAGGCAGAAAAAAGGCTTTTATTTCTATCCCTGTTCTTGCTCATTGCAAGCAAGAGTCCCAAAGTATTAATCCTGCTTTCTAGAACTTACACCAACAGGCAACCTGGAGTTATGTCTTTGTAAAATGGGGGCTAATTTTAGGACAAAGGACATCCTATTTGCTCAAATTAAATTATACCCATTTACACCAAAAGCGAAATATCATGTGCTATTTTACAGTTTTCAAGCAAATATTTGATTAAACTGATTTACAACAATGCACTAAAAAGCAGCATAAAATAGCAATATATCCCTTTTGTCACCTACAGAATGCATTTAAATCATTTAACACAAATAAAAGCACCAGAGAATACCTGCAATAGTCTTAAATGCAAAACAAACAAAACAAATTTACTTTTTTATAAACAAAGCTTCTGCATTATGTATGCCCAGTAGAAACACCTTTGCCCGAAACCAATTGAAACCATCCATCTGGAGCAAACAAGAAAATTAAGCACTTGAGAAAAAAAAATTTACAGCTTACCCACCCTCGACCCAGGGAGCCCAAACCTTATTTTACACAATAATTCTCAGTATGAATGTTGTCCAGTACCATTCTATAAGAGCAACTAATCTCCTTAGCTGAAATCCACTGACTGGAAACATATTGAATATACTGTGAGAACAGTTTGAAATTACAACATAAGCTGCCAGAGAAAAACAATGGCAGTCCCATAAAACATTCTGCAAGCAGAGAGGGGAGGAGAGACAGGAACAGCAGAGTCTGGACCATATGAGAACAAAACAAGTTCAGCCTCCAGAGTTTTAACACTTTCACTGGGCCTACCTCCTCACTGATGGTCTTCCCATCCCTTGAGAAATAGAGAATTGGAACTTCTGCACATCCTCCTTTCATCCTCTTCACAGCTTGGCACAAGAACATCCAAACAGCTCCAGGTTTTGCAAGAAATGCCCATCATTGCCTATGAATTCTAATTTCTCCGTGTTGTAAATGATGCCCTTGTAAGCTCAGCACACGGGCTGGGGTTCACACCAGCTCAGATAAGTCCCTGCTGGGTGTCAGTGCCCTCTTACCACCAGCACTTGCCGAGAGCCACTGGAAATGGGAGAAATCAGGGAGCAAATGGGAGAGGGAAAAGCAGCTGGGGTGATATTCTGACCTAATTCAAGTCAGCTGTGATTGATTTGAATCACTAATGAGTGAAAACAAGAAGCCTGGCTTCCTTTTCTAGATCATTCCATGAAATAAAATCTTCTTTTACTTCTTCAAATCAAAGTGATCTACTTTGATTTGAATAATTTCGGACTGTTTTGATTTTTCATTACAGTTCCTGGCCTCAGAAGCCAGATACCAACAACAGATACAAGTGTTTGTTTATATACTATTGAGGTGAACTCTGGCCATTAAACACATGAGCTCACAATGGGTTGTCCTTGTCTCAGTGGGTTTGTGTTGGTTTTTTAAAAGTCATTTTTCCATGTTCTGACCAGTCACTCATCTGATAGACCCCAACAGCTCACCAGGGTAGTTTCTCCTCACTAGGCTAAAATAACTAGAATTCTTGTTCTGGAGACATACAGGCAATTCCTCACCAGACTCAGATACTCTCTGCTTTAGTTTCTGGCTCTCCAGGCTCTCAGAGCCCTGGCTGACATCTACAGGGGGCTGAAAATGTTTGCTGCTCTCTAACCATATCCTGTTTCCTCTCTGAAAGGACATCCCAGAGACCACCCCAGCTTCCAACCCACTATGGCAGCAACTTCAGAGAAATACCTGCAAATTTCATTGTTGTATCCCTGCCTGCAGTTTTCTTCCCTCTGCTCCTACTGCTGGACATGCTTCAGTTTTAATCTGCTGTATAGAAAAACTGTTCATTTGCAATATCATAATTACTGTTCCTTTTTTTTTTCAGCATTCTCTCTTTCCAACTAACAGGGTCAGTTGGGTGCACAGCACAGTCCTGCTGTCACCCTGAGAGCCAAACTAAACCTATTTTGGTTTGTGCCCTCCCTCCAGAGCAGTGAGGGATTGACTGCTCAGGCTTGAACTCTCAAACAGCTCCACCTGTGTCTCCCTCAAGTTCAGCTTCCACCTGTGGCCACTGGTACAGTCAGGGGAGGGAACAGCTCTGTCCTGGAGGGTTTTCTCCTGCAGCAAACATGCACAGCCCAGGAGGAGCTGAAAACAATGGGTGACTCCTGAGACAGAGCTGCTCTCCAAAGTTCACAAGACTGGGTAGCTCATGCTTGAAATAGGAGGTTATTTCTTCACTACAAAAACTAAAAAAGGCGTTTTGACTGCAACTTCTCTTGTAGTCCCACTTGTTTTTATAGGAAGAGTAAGGAAATCTTCAATATTTGTTAAGGTATGGAAACGTTTCACATCGACCATGTGAAATCCATCTAAATAGATGTGATTAAACTCACAGCTGATGGCATTTAGCCTGAGGTCAGTACTGTGGGATCAATGCAAACAAACCCTTCCTGCCTTGAAAAGTCAGTCATGTCTACCCAAAGAGAAAACCGTTCAAGGCAGAGCCACCAAGTGATCTACAGCTGGTGCCATCACTTCATTTAAATGAAACTTTCACTTAATATCACAACAGGGACTCCTTTGAGCTGACTTACTTTTCTGTAAGAATTATTAAGCAGAGAAAACATGTTTTTTTCCCCTTCAACCATACTCAATCCACTTTTGTGTTTAGTTTTTACTGGGGGGGAGGAAGAAACAAAAATATCTCTCCTAAAAAGTGGACTTGACAAAATCATTGTAAATGTTATATATAATATTTATATATATATACACAGTAAAATACCACCTCTCAGGCAATGATAAGCCAATTCCCTGGACTTCATTGAAAATTGCCCAGAAGCTACTTTGGGTTTCATAAGAGAGGAATTTAAGAATATTAACTTTTACTGCCTCTGGTAGAAAACCTGCTGAGCGTATGTTTGAGAAGACATCACTCTCCATCCAATACAGGCCAAGGTGTTACCTCAGCACCAGACCAAAGACAAGGCAAGAGATTATTAAGAACAAGTAGAAAACTGCAAGCAGCTGTGCTCAGGAGCTTCATATAGTTTAGGAGACCAGGGGTACGATGCGCTAGGAAAGACAAAATCACATTCCCACCAGAATGTTATTTCCTTCACGTTAAGTGAAAATTGTATCTGGGCCAGGAGAAGGCACACAGGGAGTGTTTTTTGGAATGTGGAGTTCTGTCACACTGGAAGGGGACTGAAAAGCCAAGCACAGTGCACAGGGCAAAGGAAAGGAATCGTTGTGACTTGTGTCCCCTGCCAGAGGACACCAGACTCTAAGAAGAGTACCTGGGAAACATTCCACACCAGTATTGCCATTTGTCAGCTGGCGGTTAATACATAATTTGGCTTTTGGGGCACTGGGATTTAGGGAGGTGGTTTTTTTCCTGTATTGAGGAAGGGTTACCGAGGAGGATGGTTTCTTATAACCTAATACCAAAAAAACAAATTTTAATTACACACACAGCAACTTATCAACCTGCTTTTCCCAATGGCGCTTTTAATGTGAGGATTTAAAATGAGTTTCAAATGCTCCTCACTTTATTTTTCCTTAGCCCCACGTTTTTTCCTGTGTCTTCTGAAACCCATCTGAGCCATGTTTTGACCAGAATGCTCTTTAGAAATTCACACTGTGAACAAGGATCATAAGCAGAACAAAATATACCCATCATAGCTCCACTCTCTCTAAATTACAGAGACAAGAGACAGAAGAAGAGGTAAGTGTGCACTGCAGACCCTACTTAGAAATACCACATCTGGAAGATCTCAAAGTACTGGCATCAATTTATTTCTTTTCAGAAAGGTGCTGAAGAGGTGAAGGAGTCACAGCACAAACCCTGCACAGGCAGCACACATGGCCAGGGGATGCTGCAGAAAGCTCAAGGGCAAAGGAGGGAACAAAATGCCTGTTCTGACACCTGTAACACTGACCCCAGATTTTATCTGATCTTTGACCCTGTACATAATGTAAGTGCCTTCAAGAGCTGCCACAAGCATCAGTGAAGAGGCAGAGTAGGCAACACTAGGAGAGTTTTCATTCTAAAGGAGCCTTTTCATGGAGGATTTGCCATTTGAACTCCCTCAGACTTTTACCACATTTGAGTGAATTATCTCGAGCAGCTCCAACACCACTGACAGCCTCTGCCTTGTGTTGAGGAATCTGGAGGTGCAGCATTACCCCAGGAAACAGAATGATAACTTTTTATGCCTCCCTTGGATAAGCTGAAGCACTAAACTTTATTCCAGGCAAGCCCCAGGTTTTTAAAAACACTAAGAAAAACTAACAAGCAACCTGCTAAGGCAAAACACTCCTGCAGTCCAAATGCACAGAGCACTCGTTTGGAGAAGGAAGTAACTGAGAGCAGCTGAGCCCCAGGAATTGTTTCATATCCTTGATGCCTTGTGCACAGCATAATAAACACAGAGCACTCTGCAGGTGCTGATGGCCACGGAGACTCCAACCTTCAATGTGCTCTGTGGATGTGGACAATTATTCAAAGAGATCTGTAAGAAACTGTGCAGTTCCTGCATACACACAAATAAATCTCATTCTCTCCAGCCACTATGCCCAGGATCAGACTCTTTAAACTTATTGGCAGCTCTTTACAATCTTCCCCATGCCTTTGCATTCTCTCATGAAACCAGCAGAGACACATTCTGCACCTGGTGTTCCAGCCCACAAATCAAACCTATTCCCCTAAATAAGAAAATAACAACTCACTGTTTAAAGAAAACACGTGTGCAGCCAAATTAGAAGAGTGTTTGCCATATTCCCACGTCAGCCCTCTTGCAATAATTGTATTTCATGTACTGCAACAACCTAAGGAAACTGAGCTCCTTATCTATAAAAACTCCTGTACTTCTTTTCTCAAAGATTTGTCTCCAACAACAACCAAATGTCACATGAGTGAAAGTCTGAATGATATTGCACTCATGTGATTCTGTTTCTATGCAGGTTAAACCTCTCTTTTCTGTTTTGCATGACTCCACAAGCTTTTTTGAGATTTAAGAACTAATCCTATTTCACCAAAACATTTTTGTTTGCCTCACATCCAGTTCCCCCCTCTCTCCTTTACAAAGTTTGAGCCTTTTCAGTTTGTAGGCAGAGAAATACATTTACATCTCTTAAAAACTTTCAGAGAAGAAGTAGAGGACGTGGGTTATTGCTCTTGTGAGAATTTTACGTCCTGAAATCTCTCTCATAGGTGTTCTGTTTTGGAGGTGACTTGCTTCCAAAAGTGTGGCACATTAGAGGGGGGGTTATTTCAAATGCTTCTAAAACAAGAAGTGTATTAGCATTTACTAGAGCAAACAGGACTGTTGTTCCAGCAGACACTGCCCACCACACATGTGTGTCAGGGGCTTTTTCTGACAGCTCCCACTTTCACTGTTTGACTGTGAGGTCTGTGAAGATTGCACAACTCTTGCCCTTGCAGCAATTCAGTTGCTCTGTTCTTAGTTTGTAATTACCTTCCAACACAGAGGTAGCATTTTGCCATGACATTTTGGGGGTTATCTGACAGAGCTGGTAGTCATTCCTCCTCTCTGTTAGGCTTAGAGGTGTTCAGAAAACATTTCCTGAAGAAAACTCTAATTCAATCTTCTAGATAAGTCATTTATCCCTTGCTGTTCTTCTTGGGAGAGTTCAAATTTGAAAAAAAAAATTTAAAAACCCTTTTTCTTTTGGATATTGGTGCAAAACATACCTGCAGGGCCTGAATGTACCAGCAAAACTCTGGTCTTATTTTCCACATGTATCTCTGGGAGACAAAGTTAATTGGATAGCTGGATAAAAAAACCACGACAGACAATATGGATCATCTGCAGTAGTTAGTGGGCTTGAAGGAGTGTTGAGAATTCTCAGCAGAACTTTCTCTTTATATTTCAAACTATTGGTTCTTTCTTTCATATCTGGAGACCTTGAGCAGATCCAAAGATGAATCATTGTTCGAGTTCCAGCTACATTACAAGACTGTGGCAATCAGTGATGCCATTTCAGTGATTTACACAGACGGTTCTTCTCCGGGAGGAGTGGAGAGAGGAGAAGTGCTGCAATGAGCTCATTGAGCAGCAGAAGATTTTAATGAAAGGAAAAGAACAAAAATCCAAGGCTGAGCCAGGACCGTGCCCAGACGAATATGCAAATAAGGAATTTGTGGGCAGATATTTTCTCCTGGGGTTTTTTTGTTTGTTTGTTGGTTGGTTGGTTGGGGGTTTTTTGACAAACAGTATCTGGCCTGTGGAAAACCTGCCTAACAGCTGCGTTAGGCAGGGCTGAGGGAGAGCTCAGAGGTCAAAGGAGAAAGGCTTTGCATTTAAAACTGGGAATGCTGATTAACAGATACACTGGAGTCTCAGGAAATGCCACTGAGCACCACGGTGGGTGCTGCACACGAGCTGTGACTCACAGCTCTGCACTGCACCTCTCCTCATCCTCTGCACTGACAGCTCCCTGCCTGCAATTTCGTTTCAGCAACTCTTCATTAAGTATTTCTTCCAAAGTCAAACCATTTTAATCCAAGTCTGCAACAGCAGAATTTCTGACTACGGGAAAACAAACAAAGAAAGCTTTTAGACTACTTATCAGATAAAAGCACATGTGTTGCTTTTACTGTACACATCATAAATAGCACATACAGCTACTGCAATAATCAGATGGTGGGAAATGCCCTGGATGAAGAAATAGCTGCACTTATTCAGATGAAAACCCCTGCCACAGAGCATGGATCCACTCTAGTCTGAATTATGCATGTGTGCTTTTCTTGACAAGCCTAAAAATAATACACACTTTAGATTTTTAATCCATTTGGAGAATTAGATTATGAGCAAACAAGTATAGACATCTTAGATTTTCCTACTTTCAGTACTTAGGGAGGGGGTTGTCCATATCACTTATCAGGCAGCATGTTGGAAGTAAATGCACCAAGTTTTCTTGAGAAACCAGTCAAATTGCAGTCGAAAACCTCAGTAAAGAGAATGTCATTTCTCCAAATGACACTCACTTACCAGAGGAACATTTTGCAGAAGTCAGTGGGATCAGTCATAATAGAGCCAGCAGGAAAAATTAAGGGTGTCTTGGGGATAGCTGGGCAGCACAGGAGTCAGAGAAAGAGGTCGTGACTAAAACCAATTCTTATTTAAGACATATTTGACCAAGAGGCTGAGCTGGAAAAAATGTGAGAGCAAAAGTTTCAGAATGTAACACATCTCATTTTGAAACCAGAGCGAAATATTTCTTTTTGGACAAGTTAATATTTCATGCTAAAATATTTTATACTGTTTATTTTTCATTTCAAAATTCACCTAAGGAAATCTGGAAAACATTTAGTTTTAACTGAGATAGCAAATATTTTAGGCTGAAAAGAAAAGTCTTATACATTGTTTTGCCAACAGCTCTGTATTTGCTGTTTCACTTCAATTCTGGTTTTGTTTCTCGCAAAATTTTTGTTTCCGCCACTAAGAACACGAAGGCAAACAAAATTTACCAACTTTAGCTCGGGAATAATTCACAGGAATCTTAGTCCAGTGTGGAATGCAAAAAAAATGCTCCTCGTAGCTGGGTAAATTCACCCTTTAAGCTCTTCACAAACTTCCTCTAAGCTCTTACCTAGGAATACAGAGGAAGGATGGGCTAAGGAAACAGTTAAGAAAGAGGCAGAAAAATAACCAAAATTGCTGTAAGTTTGCTTGGTATAGTGAATTCTGAGGTCTTCTCTTACAGACTCCTCCCTTCCTCACCAACTAGCATTTATACTTCAACTCCTCCTAGTTTGGAATGCTAAAAATAATTAATATTTCAGCAAGGATGAAAGGTTGTGGAGCTGGCAGTCACTCACCTAGAGCAGAGGAAGTCCCTCTAGTTTGTGTGACACAAACATGCCTCCAACCCAGGAGTGGAAGGGCCACTTCCCAGGTGAGAAAGCAGCTCAGTCATTATTCATTTTTATTGCACTGGTACCCAGGCCCTGAGTAAATATTATTTCTGTCTCAGTAGTCCCTTGCTGAGCCAACCAACAGGATGCCAATTAGTGATCACTTCCCAATCTTATTTTCAGTCCTCTGCTTTAAACATCTATTTACTGCTAAACTGACCGAGGTCCCTTTGCCCACTGAATGGTCCAAACAACCTTTCAACTCCTGAGAGCTGTGTGATATTTATTCTTTCTCTTAATAGCTTCGTAACCAAAACAGATAAGGAAAACAGAAATCTAGGTATACACATATAAAAGTCTACATCCATGTGCAAAGAATAAATATGCACTATATTACAACATCTAGGCCAGGAAAAAACTTTAATTATCGTGGTGTGTACGTAAATGTCAAACATATTAGCAAGATGCAAGGGAGACACGTGAAACAATCTCATAAAATACAAAATATTTAAATACCAAGGAAGTGCAATGTATTGCTAATTTCCACAGTCACTTCTGCTGTGTTTCTCTGCTCTATTCAGTAGTCAGACATGAAATGACATCGTTCAGAAAAATATTTAGCCTACTGCCCCTAAAACAAACAAAAAGAAGAAAACATTCCTTTTGCTCCCCATGACACAGGAAACAGAGAGATTGCTTGCTCTGGGTGGTAATTAAATGATACTGAGGACAGCATGTGAGTGTTTATGTGCATGCACACACTCACCATCTACCCCGAGCTGTAATTAAATGATGTTGTGTTTGTACACACACACACTTATCTTTGCCAAATCAAAGAGCACCGAAAAACAGATCAAACAGAAGAGGGGAATCAGCTCAGAGAGAGAGACAGAAGGTTTTCCTAAATCTGTCACCTATGAAGAGTTAGTAAGTAATACATGGTAACCCTGCAGACAGCACAGCCCTGTCCTGGACCCTGTAATTCATAACGCTTTGGACTTGTTTGACCTCCATAAAGGTTTCTCTTCTCTGCTCATACAAGTCATTCTTCTTCTCATTCCCATCATCTACTTTAAAACTTGGCATTTCTAAATTTGACCATGACACCATGAAACATTTTGAATCATTGACATGGGGTTACAAATGTGACCAGAGCAGCACTAAACAAAACTGAGGTTACAATCTTTGCTAAAAGGCACTGACAGATTTACAACAATCCCTAATGTTGGTACTGGTTTTGCTTCCGAGCCAGTTACACTGTCTCAGCAAAAAGTGAATTTTTGGAGTTAACACACACAATTAAGTGACTGCATGAAGAATTCTTGTGTCTGTGTTCAAAAGCATTTATTTAAAGAGCAATTGAAGGTCCCTATATTTTTTATAAATCTTTATGGCTACACAGAGAGGAGCTATACTGAAAATTAAAAGTACTTCATGCACACTAAAAGGAAGAAAATGAAAGGAAGGTTTATTTTTTTAAGAGCTTTTGAGGAAGGAGAAACTTGTTGTCTGTCTGTAGATTAGGTGACCATTAGAAATAAGATGTATGCACGATTTTTTTTATATATTTAATAGCTTGGAATCACATTCAGCATTAATTGCCATTTTCCTACCCTACAATTATTGAAAAAGCTGTATTCTTCTCTGTTTCTACAGGGGAACTGCAAGACATCATTTCATCAGTAGGGTAGGCGAAAGAAGAATAACTTACCAATGTTTTCTTAAAAACATTTTTAATTAAAACATGATTTTTACACACATTACTAATGTCTCTGCCTAGCAGCATTATTGCCCCTGGTAACAGTGCTCATTTTCAAGTATTTTACCTATTTTCTGCAGTAATTATCTGTACTAGGTAACATTTATTCATATTAATTTCTGTAAGGAGGGAGCAAACCCACCCCATCCAAATGCACTTAGGAATTTGCCTTTATCTTGCATTTAGCCTGGAGTCAAGAGAGCACTGAGGAAATGGAAAATACCTGGAGTAAGTCTGGACACTCAGGGAGGAGAGCAGGTGCAACACACACATTTCAGGTCTGTTTGTCATTTTTCCCACAGAAGACTCTTAAGTAGTTGCCCATCTTCAGTCCAACAGGAAAAAAACCAACACAAAATACCTGTTCTGCCACTCCTCTCTGCTCCTGTGCAGGTTTTTGGGGGAGTTTAGGCAGTGAAGGTTTTGCCTCATCGGCTGCCTCATCCTCTTCTCCTCCTCAGGACTCACTCACGTTAACAATTCAATTAAAATGTTTTTGAAAGTTTTTCGACACTTATGGCCTTATTTTGAGTTTTATCCAAGACTTGAAAACATTGAGCTAAACTCTATCTGAACTGAGACTGGAAAAAAAGAAAAAAAAAGAAAAAAGGACACTTTTCCACCCATCTTACACCATAAACCACAAAGTTTCTCCTGGTCAAAGCATTTCCTCCCCTTGCCCTGGCCTGGCTGCCCCAGGTAACACTGTCAGCTCCGGTGGCCCATTCAAGCTCAGCTTTCTAAATGCTGATTTTCCTCCAGTTTCCAGTGTTGCAAGCCAGGGGAAGTAAAGCTGGATGCTGAGAAATGCAGACACAAAACACACTCTTCCTCACCTGAGAGGAACTGCAGGCTCAGCCAAGGATTTCCCTGCGTGCCCTCTCGAAAGAGCCCTGGGGATACAATTCTCTTTTTATGCCTTCATCCACTTCACACAGTCATCAGAGCTGAAACTTCTCCCAGTGAAAACACACACAATACACTGAACTCTGCTGTCTGTAGAGATACTTGTCATATTTGTAGCACAGGAGCACACACAAGTCAGCCACACTGTGCTGAATAACAAGCTCAGGCAGGATCCCCTTCACTCCTGAGGCTGCCCAGAAAGTAGAGATTATAGGATATCCTAATCTGGGACTACCAAATTTTATACCATGCTGTTCCCTAAAAAGTATTTTCATAAAAAGCATATATCAAATACATTATTTTTTTTCAAATAGCCTACCAGGAAAGGTGAATCCTCTGAAAGTTGAAGTCTACAATTAGAAATATTGTTTGGAGGATTTATTCCAACTAGTTTCTCCTCACCATAACCACACTGGAATTCCACATAATGTAGCTGATAAAAATATCTTATTCTTGAGGCTTCAATACTGAGTCCATAGATACTAATCTGACAGAACTTGGATTTAATTTCTAGAGGAAATAGCTCTTTTATTTTTTTTTCCAAGTGCAGGAAAATGCTGAGTGCTATGACTTAATTTCTATAATATATTCTAGTACCAGCACCACAGAGCAGATCAAGGCTCAAACTTCATATGTAGTTTCTTCGTTTTCAGCCACTTTTCTCAAGTTCATTAAATGACTCTGTGTCTCTAAACCTGCTGGCAACTGGATACTCCACTTTCCATGCACTTCCTGCCCCAGTGAGTTTAAATGCTATTTTACACTCTCAATTGAACATTAAAAGGGCAACATTACACACCAGGAATTTCATGCAGCTGTACTAATGCTGACTCCTGTAGCAGAGAACTGGCTTCCAAAGCAGCCCCAGAATTATCTTGTAGACATTATTACCAAGAAACTGAAAAAAAAACCCCCAAACTCATCAGCTTATTCCTTATAGAAATGAGGAAGAAATAAACAAAATGAAGTGTTTGTTTCTTTTTAAAGCAGCATTAGAGGCAGTTTTAAATATCTTTCTGCACAGTTATGAAGGATTTTTTTTAACAAAAAAAGGTGGTTTTGCAGTATTACCTGACTCCAGGAACTACACCTTGAAAGGAAACATCACATACCATGGAGATGATGCACAGAAAAACCTATGCCAGAAACAGAAAATTAATTAATTTAATAACATGTGAGTAACATCACAGCCCATACTCACCTATAAACAGCACACATCTTTGGTGTCTCCCTGGCTACAGAATTCCAGCACCACCCTCACTGAACCTGGTGTCTTCAAATCTTCAGCTGCAGCCTGTCTTACTATTTATAGCTGGACAGGGTTTCACAAATATTTGTAGATAGGAAGTGCTTCATAGAAGTTCCTTGTAATTGCTGGTTTTGCATAGATGAAAAGTTATTTGTCCCTCGGAAAGCTTAAGACATGATTGTGCATATTGACAGGCACCTTATGTAGTATACATCTTTAATGTGTGCTGTATTTAAATATAAGCCTTTACCTTATAATCCTGTAAGTAACAACAGTGTTGTGTTATTTCTGTGAATCCTNCATGCTCTCAAACAACCATTCCTGTAAATAACAACATTGTTGTGTTATTTCTGTGAATCCTGCAAAGATTACAACAACTGGACTGATCTGGGAAGAACTTCAACTCCTACCAACCCTTGTGGTGGTAAAAAAAAAAATATCTTGGATAATAGACTGGGGACAGAAAAGAAAAAAAAAAAAACACAATTTGAAAATAATCTGAGTTTCTCAGACCAAGCTCTTCTGAGCACTGTTACTGTACCTTTAACATCTACGATCCTGCTGTGTAAGAATGAGAACAGTGAATACAAAAAGCTGCCATCAATCCCACGGTGCTAAAGCAAGAGACCAGCACAGACACACAGGAGCTGATCCACGAATGCAGCCGAAGGAAACCTGCCTTCCACATTCAGGAAGAATTTGAAATGAGAGAATAAATTGCTTTGAGTTGACAGATACATTTTTTTCCTCCCTTCTTACACCCTTTCTCTCCTATTCCTATGCACAGGCTCCTGCACACATTGTCATATCCACTTGTAGGTCATCTCAAACAGAAAGGAAGCAGCCAGGAAAATGCCACGGTCCTGGATTTGGGGGAGGGGGAGGACTTTCAGCCAAGCTTCCAGGTCATCACTGCCTCTGCAAGTTGATTACTCAACTCTCTGCTAATCTGCTGCACAATGCAATTTGATTTCGATTTCCCAAGGAGGTGGAGGAAGGGAGAGAGGAGAATGTATCCAGCTGATGAAGCCATGCTTAGGTTAAAATCTGTTGAAAGCTCTCTGCAGGAAAATGCATGGAATGCACTGCAAAGGAGTTAATGACTGTTCATGTTCCCTCACTACCTTTTCCTTTACTATTTTTGTTAACTAAATAAACATGACCATTTTGTTCGACTTTACTCACAATATCCCCTAACACACACAAAATCCTTTTTTGGAAATGGGGGTTTTTTCCTAATAGGAATAGAAGGTGATTCTGTTTCTTGGATTATTTTTCTAGATCAAAAATTATATTTTTTTTCGTATTTAAAATTACTACTGGTACTTCATATATAGCTTAAAATATTTTTCCTTCTCCTGGAGGCAAGATTTAGAGGCCTCTGGCACCTTCATTGACTAAACAATTAAGAATTTATTTGCCATGCAACCTTCACAAAATAGCTCTGGAACATTTTATTAAAAATGCTGAACTTCTTTTCAGTGAAGAGGAAGCTTGACAGAGAGTTATATTTTGAAGAATTGGTTTGGCTCATTATATAAATGTTTCAACATTAGACCATCAAACACTTCAGCAGTTTACTTGCAGTCTAATCCAACATTTCCCCAGCAATATCCTACTGGAAGTTCCTCAATCTGCCTATTGCACACAGAGCAGCTCCTTGGTTCCTTGTCCACCAACCTGCTTAATTACATCACATTGTGAAACTTCATTTTACCAGCAATCATTCTGCAGGCTGAGTTTTGGGGTTTGATCCCATTTCTAAAAGATATTTTGAACCTTGTTACGGAAATTGCCCTTCACACAGCACGAAGTTCAAAAAGATAAAGCACATTTTGTGTAACTTATAGTGCCAAATGTGGCCCATGAAGTCAGAGACCATCACAACATCACCAGGAGCTGGAACAGCTGATCTTTGGATCAGACCAAAGTGGCACTTCTTCAGAGCTGGGTCTGCTCTAATCAAACATAATGTAAAGCAACAAAGGACCTTCACTCAAATATTTACAGAGGGTGTTTTTTTAATTATACAACTGAAATATTTCAAATATTACACTGGAGAGATTTACATGAGCTTATTATGACTTTACAGACTTGATCTGGTTTAAATTATGAAAGTCCTTTATAACTTCCTACATAAGGATCCAGATTAGAGTTTCTTTAATCAGCTCAAATGTATAACATTTGAATTAACCATTCTTACAGTGTGCTTTTCCTGGTGGGGACTTAATGCACCCACACAAAATAGGTACAGAGACTCGTTCAACAGAAAACCATGAAGTAAACAAAGCAAAGGCAGTGTGCCTGTGACTGACAGACAATTAGCACTGCTATGACTTGGGCCCTACAGACTTCTTTTTAAACAGTCCCAGTACTTCAAAGACTACTTTTGGAAGTGGTCTTCTAGATCCACTTGCCACACACACATATATATATATATAAATCAAATCACCATGGAAATTCTGTTTCATTAAAATATCAGAATATTTTTCATTCAAAACTTTGCTTTATCAGAAGTCCAACTACTCACTACTTCACCCAGATTTCCATTAGAAAGAAAAATTTTTATAAGTATCCTTAGCTGTGAAGGTGACTCTCATAACTAATATACTGAAAAGCATTTGGGGAATCCTGGGCTGATTAATTTGAAGTGATCTGAGATGTGAAAGCTGTGTTGTCAATCAGAGCAGGGACTGGGAGCAAGTTTCTCAAAAGCCAATCTGTACCTCAAAATCCCTGACAAGGGAGTGACACACTGAAGTTTCCATCTCAATGGAAATGTATATTTTATAAACTCCATTTTCCTACAAATGAAAAAAAATGTCTGGTTAGCTGTGTGTGTCCATGTTATCAAAATCCAGGATGCATTGTATTTTCATTATTTTAGCCTGCTCACAGTTTCTAATTATCACTTTCTGATCAATCCAGCCACCACAACACTACTAACTCTATGTGAAGCCTTTCCAGAGACAAGATGACTAAAAATAGTTAGAAACCCTTTTTTAAAAGGGACTAAAACTTTGACAAAAAAATGCAGTGGTTAACTATGTTGCATTATAAGAAAAGAGGTGCTAAATATTTTCTGAGAAAATAAAGAGGTCTTATGTAGGTAACTCTAAAATTGAGAGCCAAGTGGTTTTTACAGGTACCTGAAAACTCCTTGGCAGTGTTAACGGGGGTACCTGGGGCCAGAAGCCTGTGCTCTGAACTCCTGAGCACAAACTGCTTCTCTGATGTCATGAGGAAAATCCTCGCTCCATAAGTCATCCTGAGAAATTGGAAATTCACTTTAGCACATAACACAGGTCCTACAAGGGCAGTTTTCAGTAAGTCTGATCAATTTGCAAGCAACAAAAGAACACGATTTTTTTGAATATCAGAACACAATCACTCCCTGAAACTTTCATGTCCAATAGTTCTCCACATTAAGGGGTCAGTGCACAATGTCAGAAATTTTATAGAAAATATCAGAGCACAACATACCCTATGTCTGTGGAGAAAACCATCCTTCTCACCAGGTCTGTCCGTGCAGATACAGCCCCTAATTCAACCAAGCACTCAGGCCTGATGTTTGGTGCTTTATTCCAGCAGAATTCGAATGCACATGTAAGTGCTTTGTTGAACAAGGAGAGATTTAGGCATATGCTTAAGTACTTCACTGAGCTGGGACCAGGCTACTATTTATAGAAAGCTTTTTGTTCTGCTTTTATTGTTCAACACTTAGAGTCATCCTATGGCTTTTTCTTCTGTATACCTTCCCCTCACACAGCAAAGCTTTTAGGGCTACAGTTTTCTTCCTGATGTCACAGGTTTAAAAATCAGAAAGGATATCGTAAGCTCCTCCAATTACATTTTTTTAATCATATTTACACAGAAATATGCAAAAAAAAAATTTAAAAAAGAGGTTGAATGGCAGGAAAGTTATGAAGCCAAAAGTTGTGTAATGAAAAATCCCATCCCACTCCACCCCCAGCACTGAGGCATTCACACAGAACCAAACACTAACAGTTGCACCCATAAGTGTTCATTCCAGCTTCTCCCAGAGTCCTTCCATGTGCAATGCTCAGTTCCACATGGAAATGCAGGCAGAGTCATGTCTGAAGCAGAATTTTTTTCATCTTGAAAAGCCATCAGTGTTGTACACTCATTGCTCTGCAGAGGCAGACTGCAAACAGCACCGAGTGCTGTTGTGAGGAGACAAAAATACTTCCGAATGACTTTCAGCTCAACACCAGCACCTCTGTATTTTCATTTTTTCTAAAAAATATAACTCTATTGCAGAGGGATCTGGACCTACCACTCATCTTTCAGTGTTAATGAACATGTTTTCAGCAATCTTTGTTTTGATTAACCAGTGCCTTTTCACGGGCATTGGTATGATAACAAAAAATCCACATCCCCCTAAAAATATCTAAATTGTTTTTTAAATCTGTTTTACTGACAACACGAGCAACCCACTGGTGTTCTTTTACAGATCTCATGTCCCCCACAGATATATACATGGGGCTTCTTTATCTATACACAGATTACCCAAAGACAGTGCTGTGCTTCTGGGATGCTTGAAAATCTGGATGGATAAAGCTGGTAGGTTTAACTGACAGCCCTGCAAAAGGCAAGTTTCCATCCCAAGCAAATGTAAGACTGTTTAGGAATCCAAATGGTTTAAGGGGAAAGGATTCATCTCGACATGTTTTGAGAACGGAAGGAGAGAGCTAAAATGAAAAGAGAGGCGGCAGAAAAAGAGAAGGAGTGATGAAAAGAGGCAGCTCCAGCTCCTCGGCGGTGCGTGACAGCAGCGGCTGCGGCATCGGCCGTGCCCGCGGGAGGGAGGGAGGGAAGGCAGGGCACTGCTGCCCGTGTTTGATGCAGAGCCTGTGCTGCACAGCAGAGCCGCTGCGGAGCCCCCTTCCCTCTTCCCAAGGAAATCCACCACTGAGCTTTTGCTCTGGAAAGCTGGCGGAGAGAGGCTCACTTTGCCTGATGCATCCTGCACTCAGGGGAACAGGGTCTTGTGTATCCTTGCAAATACTTCCACACAAACAGCTGCAAAGACTCTATCATCCATTTTTCCTCAGCTCTGGCTACCAAGATGGGTAAAACCATCCCCCAAAAGCACATTATTTCTTCAGAGCACCTAAACAACAAAGCCACCAAAATTACCAAGAGAAACTTTTCACCATTTTCAGGAGGTACTGAATCAGACTGCAATAACCTTCAGCTGAATTATTAATAGTAACTTGTAAGCCATTATCTTGGGAAGATCTCTATTAGTCACCAATTTAGAGTGCTATTTTCAAAAACATCCACCTTAAAGATGCACAAATTCCATTGACAAGCCAACAGGACTTAAAATTCCATTTGGCTTCCATTCCTCCCCTTTTTAAAAATCCTGCTGTTAATACATTAAACCTTTCTACTGCATTATCTATAACTTATTTGATAATCAGGCCATAAATGTTACTTTACAAGAACACAACATTTGGTGCTAAGTTTACAAATGCTGTTTTCCCTCCCTGGAGCAGGATGAATATTAAATGCAGGGTGTTCAGCTCTAGGCAGGTTCTTCTGTTTGAAATGCAAAGGTTCTCAGAACGGTGCCCTAAAGAAGAACAGCAAAAAATCCTGGTGTTTTAACGTACAGAGGACACTGGGTTGGTTGTGTATATGCAGAACCTGTCACACTTCCTTCTGTTTAAGGAAGTGGCTTTAATACTCTTGATGAACAACATTGCAAATATCTTGCAGACACAGACAGTGCTTTTGCACCTACAAAAGCATTTTCTACCCAAAATTCCCAGGAGCTTTATAAGCAGTGATGAATTAACCCTTGAAACATGCAGGCTGGGTTCACATTGTAGCAGTTTAATTATAAGTCTGAAACAACAGCCCAGCAAAGACAAGCAAGTTGTATGAAGGCAGAAAATGCCCCTTAAGAAAGCAAGTAAAAACACACAGAGGGATATTATGAAGATGGAGCTGTGCTAACAAGATAAAGATATGAACATGGAAGTCATTACTAAAACTTACAGCTGTATTTTATTCTGATCAATAGGAAAACGTTGGCTGAGATTTTAAGGGCAGCAATACAATCCAAGTAAGTATTCTCCCAAGTCAAGAGAACTCATTTGTACGTTGAAAGGAAGATGTGAAGGAAGCACAAAAAAGTAGAATTCAGGGCAACACCTTCAGCAAACTCAAATGATTTGTAATGTCTCCTGAAGAGATGATCAAGGAGTTCAGGGAACTGTTAATTACCAACAAAGTGTGTATAAAATAGTGCAACAGATTACCTCAGTGAAGAGGGAATATAGGAACACTGTAACAGACTGTTACTGTTACACCCAGAGTCTTTAAAGGCTTTGACTGTCAGAAGAGATGGTACAGAAGGTGAAACAAGTGTGCTTGACAAAGAACAAGTAGAAAAGAAGGGTAAAAACGTCTCAGGTCTGATCCAGATGAGCAAACACACAAAAGGATCAACAACTAATGAGGGACATAAAAAGGTAATAGGAAAAGGATCTAAAAATACAACAGAAAAAAAGTGGGAGACAAAGATAAGCAGAGATTGTAGTATTTCATAGGAAAGGAGAGAAAATAACAGATGGTAAAGAGAAAGCTGAAGTATTCAGTACTTCCTTCATATTCTTTTAATGTCTCCATCTAAAGAATAATAAAAACAAAAAAATTTCCAAAGGGATTTTTACCAGGAAGACAGGATTAGAGGCCTGAAATAAAAAAAAAAAAAAAGAATAGGCTAAAAAGTATCAAAAGAAGCCAGACATACTCAGTCTGGTAGAGAATGATGAAGTTCACTGCAAAGGACTTAGGGAATTACCTAAAGCCATCCCCAAACATTAGCTATTATATTCAATAATGCACAGAGGGTAAAGTTCCCAAAGGACAGCGGAGAGGCAAAACCAGTGTGCAGCTTCAGAAGGAGAAGAGGGTCTAACTCAAGGAACTACAAACCAATGCACCTCCCTTTTATACTGAGGAAAATGCTGAAACAAGTTTAATCATCACATAAGCACCTGAAGGATTAAGTGCCTGAAAATAATGAGGATGTCAAACCAATGACATTTCTTTTTTGATGTGGTAACTGGGCCACTCCAGAAGGACAACCCAGTAACAGGCAGTTCAGACTGTCTACAGTAAGGCTTTCAGTAACTGGCCAACATGATATTTTCATGGGCTGTAAGGACTGATATGAAATTGCAGCTTAGTGGGTGCACAGTTTCTTAAAGAAAACCAAACAAACCAGCACCCACATTAAAAGTGATCACAAAACTCACTGTCAATGGAATGCATCTCACAATTCACTGTATGCATTAGAAAATTCCAGTAGAGAAAAATGTTTGTGATGTAAGCAGGTAGCGTTCACATCACCTTAGTCCAACAACAAACAAGATCAAAATTCAAAATAAACCTTAATACATTGAAGAACTTGTTGAAAAGTGAAGTGGAAGCAGAGAAAGTGCAAATCTAACATCAAGTGGAAACACAAAATAGAGATAAGCTGAGTTCTGCTGAAAGGGACCTGGAAGCCATTGTAGACTGCAAGTAACAAACAGTATAATGGTATTTTTAAAAAGGCATATGTCACACCAGGATGTCTAACAGCAGTGCCACACACAGAGTAACCTTTCCATTTTTCTCTACTGTCCAGAAACTTGCAAAACCTGAGTGGGAGAAAAAAAAAAATCACAGTAAATGTAACTCTGTCTTGTCATTTTATTTAGCCAGGGAGCAATAAATGTCAGCAGTGCCAAGGGAAAATATGAGGGGAACACTGTTGGGTCACACAAAAAGCAATGTAATACTGTATCTTCTGGAGGGAACACACCCATTAACACCAAACTTCACAGGCCATAATGGCATTTTCTTGTTCCTATTACTCTCAAAGTCTTTAGCACTTGACACAGAATCACCAGGGCTACAGTGTATAACATTAATTTTTCAGAGTATTTAACCTTTCAGGAAGAATCACTGTACATCTTCCAGAGAGATCCTTGTGGTATTTGTATGTTTAACCAAAAAATGGGCCTAGTTTTTGTCAGGGCTTTTGGACACTTACTACTCACTTTAATTAAGAAAAACCCAGTAATGCGAATAGATCTTTTCCAGATAAAAATTGGACATTTTCCTTTCATGTAATTACTTTCTACTATATATAGGCAAAAACTCATGCCAGTCTTTTATTTTTAGTTCACATAAACTGATTTAAAGCTTGTAAAACACTTCACACATTAGAACACAAAGACTGTAGAATAAAGTAATGCATTAACACTGCATTTGAACTTAAGACTCCAAGTTCAGAGCAGCAAAACAGTTGTATATACACCTAATATTGCCACCAATTAGTTTTTATTGTGTAAGTTTATTCTCAAAAACTACCATTTTGCTTTTTCTGTGACTCTAGGCCAGCACCTAAAAATGCACAGATCCACTTCTTCAGATGACAAAGAATATAAATCTTAATTCTTTTGGAGCAATTACCTTCAGCTTCAGCAATTGCTGAGAAATCTGATGATAGCAAAGAATATGTTTCTGCTCGATTATCATAAATGTCATTTACACTGCTGCTTAAAAATATTTTGAGACACCTATTAAAACACTTTCTAGGAACCTATCAACTTATTGGAAGTTTTGGGGCTTGGGTTACAGAGAACATTCCCTGAAATCAAAATTGCTATTATTTCAATCTTCTTAAACAGCATTAGCCTCTTTAAACAATAACTACGTTACAGAAAGGTTTATAATATCCAGAAAGTACCTGAGTCACAAAAAATGAAATGCTGGATTGTCTAATATATGGCCCTATTTTGTATGCTCTGCTGAATCCAATCACACCTTCCATGATGGAAGGTTTCCCATTAGCAGGAATAACTTCTCCTGATGAAAAATTGCTATTCAATAAGCAGGACAGAATAGAGATGATCAGCAAATATATCCAAGGTGACACCATGACTTTTGCACAGGAAAGCTGTCCAGAGGCTTGGAATCTCCTGCTCATAATGAGATAACTAAAGGAATATGCTTGGTGTTTGTTTCACTGAACCACCAAAAAGCTCCTGTTCACCAGAGAACTCCTGAACCTAAACTATTTCAAGAAGAGATACAGGTGATACAGAGCAGATAGCAGCAGCTGCAATACATTCAAGCAATCCTCATCCCTGCTCCAGGACTTTAAAGTAGACATAATTTTCATGAAGTTCAATATAAGTTATTTAAGGCACATTAAAAAATAAATTGGGCTAAAGGCAATTCCCCAAACACTGTGGAATTAATGACTTATTAATCTTAGAAATAGAAGTGCTGAACAGAGACAGCTGCAGTATTCTGGCTTCACAATGCACAAAGGGTTTCAAAACTTGAACTGTGCATCCAAGGTCCAAGTGCTGCAGAGTTTGGTGGGTGTGAGAGGGAAATGTGATTTGGCCTTGCAGCTCCAGATCCTGTCCCTTCAACAACTAGAATAAACCCTTGATGAGCCATGTGATTGGTTTCCATATACAATGCACACATCACCCAACTGCTACATGCAGGATTCTCCTTCACAAGAAGCACCAACGAAAGAAGGCAAGTTTGGTTCTGAGAAACCCAATGCTATGACTTTTTAGAGGTGTTCCACTAGACAACAAATAAATTCACTGTGCAAACAAAGATTCTTTTATTATGACAACTGTACTACCTTATACACAATATTGCTGCTGCTGCTGCTCTTTCACAGGATGTCAGCCATTGCACCACAACGTTGCCTTCACAAGCCTTTGGCAACCCAAATGTGGCAACATGGGGAAGCTGAGCAGTTTTTGGGATGCATGGCCTTGGAATAGGAGTGATGGAAAGACTGTAAAACCTGCCAGCAATGTAAGGCCTTTAGGTGAGAGAAAGAGCTGAAGGCAGATGAATAAGCTCCCACAAGGGAATTGCTATTGAGACCATGAGGGCACCGACCTGAGCGTTCAGACTGAAGAAAAAGGCTCTTCAAAAATGTCCTTTCTGCACTCTTAAAAAGCATACAATGAACCCTCCAAAACATGCTTCCTGTTGTGTTAAATATGCAGCAACTCCTGCCTTCCTGCCTCCAAGAAGTGTTTGAACCTTTTTTGGTTTACATTCCAGAGTGCAGAGGGTGTCCCCACAGCACACAGCTATTTTATTCATACGTTACAAAATATTCAAGAATTCTGAACATAACGTTCAAAATATGTAAAAACAAAGCCTTTTACATAATGACCAAAGTCCATGGTGATGCATATGGAGTGACTCAGGATTATGCCAGTTACACATCCCTTAGGATATGCTGTATTGGATCACAACAATGTGAAGAATTGCTCACACCTGTAAAATGGAAGCCTGAAATATTTCACTCCTAAATAACTCCATTTATGAAGAGGAAACTTTTTTCAGAGTAGGCTTTGGCAAAAAAACAAGCCTTTCTGATTTAACTGATAATTCTGTAGCATGAGACCAACATGTATCTCAGCCAGTGTGACACACATTACTGTCATTTGTACCATCCTATTATACATTAATATTATTTGTTCATGCTCACTTTTCCTTTCTCAGATACTTTGGATTTTTTCTTTTCAGATAATTATAATTATTTTATCCTTTTGCATTTGCTACTTCTATACTTAAAAGAGTCTACATTTATATTTGTCTAGTTTTTATGTTTTTTTTCTTTCAAAGGATAACTTAAGTTCCACTTTGAACTTTATGAATTATTGACATTTACTGCACAGTATATATAATATGTAAAGCTGGTTTTAAATCGAATTCTTCAGTCTGACACACACATTCCAATGGTAAGCTTCATCAGAAGTTTGAACTTTGCTCAGATGTTTATTTTAAAAGATTTCAGCAGTCACACAATTTTGTTTAAATGTAAACATTCGTCCTGTTCCCAATTATCTTCTCTACTATCATCTCCCATCAGACCATCACTAAAACAATCACTTATCTCTTGTATTATTGCTCTGCTTTTTCTTCATGGTTAATAGAGATTATTTTTTCCCCAACTGCAGCCAACGTCCTGCACCTTTTCTGAAGTTACAGTGCAAGTTTTAGGGTGTTTTGAGTAGCAGAACTTTCTTCTTAACTTCACTTGTTATACTTTAAACTGCCTATAATAACCAGAATATGCAGGTTTTGTTGATGTAGATAAACTCTAGGCAAGCACTTAGAGGATTATCAATATTCAGACAAACAATCCTAATTTCTACTCACACAACTGAAGTCATTGTGGCAAGTGACCTGAAGTGCTTTATTCTTGGCTAACCAAGGAGGAAGAACCAGACAAAGGCACCAGATTTGACTCAGCCATCTACAAAAAGGCAGCAAACCCCATCTGAGCTGCCCTAATGTGTCTGATACATGACATGGGACACGGTGGGGACTCACAGCCCTTGGAGGCAGTGCCAAAGGCCAGGGGGGGACCCTGAGGCATCTCCAAGAGCCTGTTTGGGGAAAACCAAACCAAACCCAACCCACTGGCTATGCTAGTGGTCCCCACTGTGCTTCTCCAAAATCAGGGTGACAGCATTGCAGGACACCACAGAAATATACCCATCATCTCCTCATGGAACTGTGCTTAGATAGAAATGTGCTTAGTATAATCAGGAAAGAGGGAATTGAATGGTTAAAAGACATGGTCTGGATAGAGAGACGTGCCAGACATTTGGATCAATATCACATCCAATAGCCTGGATAATCAAGAGGCTGTGGTCCTGGATTTATAGCATGTGAGCAAAGGACAATGCTGGTAATAATATCAAATAGGAATTCAAGGTAGCATAAAACTCTGCGTTTGTTTCATTAAATGTTAAAGTGAAGATGTTCATACTGACACTAAACTGAACATTTAATACATATTCTTTTGCTTTAGGAAGAACTTACTGCAATCTTCCCTTTGAAAATGGAGCTTAGCATTAAGTCATGAAGTCATTAAAAAGAATACTGAGTTTATTAGCAAGATACACAGACATACACAGGAAAGCAACCACTTCTTCACGTAAAAGTCATGAAAACGCTGAATCCTGTTTGAGTCACCACATGAAAATTAGTCACATGTAGATGAGGGGACAGAATCAGAAATGAAGTGCTACTTGAGAACATGATGGCATGCATGCAGTCCCACTCAAAGAGCTGCTTACATAACCAAGGGCTCGCAGTATCTACCAGCCATACACCAGTATTCTTTAAATGATTTCTTTTTATTCTTTGGGAGTTGAGTTTCAGCAGTGTCAACTTTCACACTGTTTAAAAAACTTACATTTTAGCTTATTTCGGCAGCAGTGAAGTCCTACTCTACACCATTGCTTTCAGCTTGCCTATCTTCCCAGCACCTTATCTTGGTATCCGTGCTTCTCAAATATCACTGTACTACAAAATACGCTTTAAATAAAAAGAAAGTAAAGAAAGTATTAGCACAGGATTAGGTTGGTGTAATGTGATAAAAGGGCACAATAACATGGGGAAGAAAACACCCAAAAGCAAAAACGATCAGCAAGAAATACACAGCAAGCAGCAAACTTTTTGACAGTTTAATTCAGCAAAGGAGAGGTTTCCTCCCCCTGCAAGACAACAGGCCTTTCAAAGATATATAACGGAAGACAGTGTTCCTTCTTTCACGTTTCTAGTACAGTCTCCAAATCAAGATTTGAAAGGGGAAAAAAAGAGCCCATTATGCTCAGTGACAGTAGGAAAGCACATCTCGACGACATCCATGCAAAGGTGGTGGCGAGCGGGACTACAGCGGCCAGGGCCACCTCTGCGGGCGGCTGGTGCTCCGGGGACGCGGGCAAAGTTACCTCCCGCCGCACTTCTGGGGCTCGGAGATGCTCGGAACGCCTCGCTGGAGCACTGCGGGGCTTTGAAAACTACTGCTCGCGCAACGTTTAAATCCCCCCGTGAAAAAGAAGGGAAAAAAGCCCCGGCGGTAGCAGAGCTCAGCCGCAGGCGCTGGGCGAGCGCCGGGGACACGGCGCTCCCGGGCGGGCTTCTCCTTCCATCAGCCCCGCCGAGAGAGCAGAGCTGCGGGGTATAACCTACTCCTGACCCTCTCAAATTGATATTTCTAAGAGGAGCATCACCTTTCCGGCACTCGGCGCTGCTCCCGCTCCCGCGGGGTGCGGTGCCGCGGGCGCTCCGGGCACGGCGGTGCCTGGGGCGGGCGGGGGGCTCCGGTACCGCCGGGTCCCAGCCCCCGGGCAGGGCAGAGCGTGGCCACCGCCGCCTCCCGACCCGCTCCTGTCCCTGCGAGCTTGCGGCGGACCGACAGCGGCGGGTTCCATCCATCCATCCATCCATCCATCCATCCATCCATCCATCCATCCATCGGCCGCATCCCCGCTGCCCCCGGCGCCGCTCCGGGGCGGGCTCGGCCCCGCCGCCCCCCCGCACCCCTCTCAAGGTCACCCCAGCGCGGGGGTCGCCGCTCCATCCCCCCCCAGCTCCCGCTCCTACCTGAGCCGGCAGCGGAGCCGAGCGGAGCCGCCGCTGTCCCTCACCGGCGGCGCCCGGGGGAGTCCGGGCCGCGCTCGGCGCCTCCTCCTGCGCCGGGGCCGCTGCGCGGGGAGGCGGCGGCTCCGTCAGACTTAGCGGGGAAGCCCTGGAGGGGGGCCGGGCAGCGCCTCTCCCCACCCCGCGAGGTGCCGGAGCCGAGCCGAGCCTCCCCCGGCGGGCCTGG
Organism: Pachyramphus minor; assembly: GCA_013397135.1. Classification (NCBI taxonomy): domain Eukaryota; kingdom Metazoa; phylum Chordata; class Aves; order Passeriformes; family Tyrannidae; genus Pachyramphus; species Pachyramphus minor. Next base: position 245,176 of record VYXB01010830.1, read on the forward strand.
GGCTCCCCTCAGCGGGGACGGGCTGAGCTGAGCCGCGCCCCGCTCCGCCGGGGGCTCCGGGCAGCGAGACCCCCGCACAGGGGGCTGTGCGGACCCTGTCGGGGCAGTGCCGGCAACAGAGAGGTGATGCCGCGCAGGTGAGGGCGGCTCTGAGCCCTCCCCGGCCAGAGGGGCTCGCCCGCGGCGATTCAGTAGCAGAGGTTTGACACCATCACCTTTCTTTTGCTTTTCTTTAATACTCACGGTTTTCAGTCCGAATTCTCCAAAAATCACAAGGGGAAGGCCTGACCTTGATTCTGAGAGATGGAGAGTCCCGCCCTGGGACACAGAAGCTGTGGGAAAATGAAAAATGTACCTGTGTTTTCACTTTCTGAAAGAAGTACAATGTACAGGTGATGGCTTTAAACAGACTAAGCAACTAACACTCCAGTTTTGGAAAATTAGTAACAAAACCCAACCCCACAACTTATATTTGAAAACACTGCTTTTGCTCACAACATTGCTAAAAAGAGGATGGTACCTTTGAAACACTGCCAGAGTACTTCATATCGGGTGTTTAATTAAACCACCCTGGTTTTACACATAGGCTTAAAGCAGATTTTATAACAATTCTCTTGTGCCACATAATCTTCACCATGAGAGTTAAAACCAGTTACCAAATGTCTCCAAGGCTGAACTGAAACAGAGTGACTTTTGAAGAGCAGAAAAAATATATTTGGTAGACAGGATGGGGGTGTTTTTTTTGGTGTAAAGGATACACAGACATCGTACAACACCTGTAGACTGCTACAGCAAATGACACTAGTATTTTACCTGGAATACTGGAAATCTTCCACCACTTTTTACTGGTGACTAGCAGTGTTGGCCAGCCCTGCTTGTTGGAGAGATGATACACTGTTAATTATATTCTGATTACTATCTTGGCTTCTTCCTTAACAACATTAAAATTCCAGTCTCAACCTTATCTCAGCGAGGACTTACGGAAAAAGTAGGACAGCCAACATAACAAAAGTACAGTTCCCTCCACATCTTTAAAAACTATTTCTGACTTATTTAAAACCAGGAGAAGCTGTGACCATATTTTTGCAGTGGTTTCAGACAAGCTCGTTAACAAAATCCAGACTTGTAGCTCAGTTATCAGCCTCAGAATGAAAATCAGAAACCTGTAACTATTCTACAAATATCTAGATTAGTTTTCTCATTTGATCTTAAAACACATGCTTACTGTCAACTGAGAATCAACATTTCTGGTGCTTTCCCCTACTACATCTCCCTGGGTCATGACAAACATCAAACCAGCTGAGAAAACCTTATCAAGAGAAGCAGCATCTCTGTTTTGACAATGCTTAGAAAGATGGCAGAGAAAGACTGAATGAAATGTTTACAAAAATAATCATGCAAACATTAGGTAAGTGTGGTGCTATTTTCAGCTTGTGCTTATTAATCATTTAAAGCAGATGATTGGAGCACCATTTGAAAAGCATTAGATGTGCATTCCTACTGGCTGCCTGCAAACACACTTGGCTGGTAATTCTGTGCTGCATAAAAACATTACATCCTGCAGACTGTTTTCACAGAAATATGGAATTCCACACACAACCACACCTGTTAAATACTGAGGATCACAGCACAGAGCTCAGGATTTAAATATTACACAGAAGGACAGTCTCCAAGCATGTGATTGCTCACATCATAACATCCTCAGCGGGTCAGCTACTGCAGCTGGAATTAATAACACCAGAGCAGCACAAATTTTTACTGTCCTTGCTTCCTCTTCATCTTCAGCCCCTCAGGCTGATTTTGTCAACCCCAGTGAAACAGCAAAAGTGTCTGGCTGTTTATCACTTGAGATAAGCAATGACAGGGCAGCTTTCTTCATTTTAATACCTTCTGCCTATGGAAATCTTTCCCCATGCAAACAGTGAAGTAGAATTTCATACATTTCTGACAACTTTAGAAGCTGTCCTTATATTTTTATAGACCACATGACAGAGGTCTCACCACTTCTTTTTCTCCTTTGGAGATCTCTTTCTTTTACTACAGTACTTTTAGGAACTCAACCTCTTATGTATAGGTTTAAGATTACTTAAAGCATGATGTCAACAATGACATCAACCAAATACTAAAATTTAATGCTTCTCGTGTTTTGAAGATTAGGACCATTTGTGTTTTTTCCTATATTCATTGCATCTCTCTAAGGTGACATTTAGCAATTCCTTTGAGTTCTTCCTCATTTTCCTGGTTAATGGGGGAATATATGCATAGTGGAGGTCAAAAGAATGTAAAGGAACAGAGATCACAAAACACTTTGGCACTATGCTTGCCTCAAGTTTGAATAAGCTAATAGTGAATTATCCTTGTCAGACAGTTCTCAGGTTTGAGTTTCACATAATTTCCACAACCTGGAGCTTAATTTCCACACTAACAAAACGCAGGAGGAATTTCAGGGAAAGGCCAGTTCAGCAACTTGTAGTTTGGTTGTATTACGTCAGAATGAAACAGCTATTTTTATTTCAGTATCCTTTATGAAATTTCTAAAAATAGATGTGTGCATTAAAGCACAGAACTGTGATGTTCTGATATCATATAACATCTTCCATCCCATGGAACCCTTTGGCACTTGCAGAATTTACCTTTGAAGTGTTGTTGGTACCAAATGGCAACACTGAGAAGAGAAGTGAAGAACACTTGATCTGCCAAAAATGTGGTAGCACGTGGTTCAACAGAGCAAAGTGCAGTGGTAAAACCCGTCATAACTCCTCACCAAGCAGGCAGAAATGTTGTATGAGGAGCTGTTCTACAGAGCTTTGTGGAACAGAAGCAGCAGGAAGGATATTTGGAGTGCCCATATTGGACTTGCAGATGTGAAGTTTTGATTCTTTTATAACAAATTTGGACATTTAATTACCTGAATGTCCAAACCCAGCCTTAGTTGCTCTTAGGAAAGAACTCCCATGGTATCATATGCCACCAAACTGTGGCACAAGTCCAGCATCTGATAGAGTTAGAAAGCATATCCCTGTGAACCACCAGTGTGATCTCCTGCAGTAATTTCACACCCTCACATCACAGTCTCCCAGGGAAAAGCCAACCAGTCCTAAACCTCTGCTTTTTTAGGAGCACAAGGAATGCCAGACAAAGGCTGTGTCAGTAACACGCTCTGTGACACTGCCATGATGTCTCACAGCTGTCAGCATGGGGAAGGTGCTTTCTGCATTTAATGTTTGAACATCATGTGCATTGCAGGAGAAGATAACAAAAATCTGCCCCGTTTTGTTTAAAAAAACAAACAAACAAAAAACCCAAAAATGTTGACCAGAGGATTATTAGGTACACTGGGATATTCTGCAAGCATCATTTCACTGCTCTAATTCAATATGAAAGTAAAAACAGTTCAGTGCAAAGCACACATTATGTTTGCACTTACATGAAATGACCTTGCTATGGCCCAGCTTCAGCCATGCAAAAAGTAGAGGGAATTCAAATTCCATCTGATGTTTGCAGCAATTTTACAGACATGGGGCCTCAACAACCTTCCTGTGCTGTTGGCACTAGTGACCCTGGCTAGAAATGTGCTTGGCTAAAAGTTACCAATTGATTTCTCTATAAAATAAATGTGGTTCTTCCCTGGCAAAAAGAATTCTCAAGCTGTAATTTGTTGAACCTGACATAAAGTTGATGGTCTTGCAACCAAAAGCACATAGTCAGAAACAACATAAAAGGTCATTTTCTGCCACGTTTAGAACTCGATGGATGTGTCCACAGCACCTTTATTCTAGAAAAAAAATTAAATTAAACTCCCCTCAACAATCAATGAAAACAAAACTCAGAAGACTACGGTGAATGGAGAGAACATTATATTATGATTATATATTTTTGGAAAGGGCCACAAGTTAGTTTACCAGATGAATAATCTGACTTATTTTGTCAGAATCTACTAAATATATGTGTATAAGTGGGGGCAGAATAACTTTCTTGACCCCTGAACTCATTCACAGTCACAAAGATCTTTTATATGCATAGAGGAATTGTGAGAAAGCTTTTTGCAATATTCAGACCTTTTTGCAACACTTTGAGATGATCCTCTTAAGTTATGCAGCAGCTGCTTTAAAAAAACTCCCAAATCCTATATAACACCCATTCCACAGATTAACTGTGGGAAATCAGGCGGCAAATTTAAAAGTTTTAGAATGAATGACATCGTTTTAAGAAGAACTTACATATTTTGTGGAATGTATTTTTTCACAAGAAAGAACACGAAGGAAAATGCTCAAGTGGATGCAAGTGTTGAATTAAAAACTCTGAAAACACTGTAAGAAACAAAACATGGTGAATATTAAATATTAATTCACAGCATAGTTGTTTCACAGTTCAGAAAAAAAGAAGACAACTTTTAGCTGTATAATAAAAAAAAATTACAAACATAGTTCTTTCCTTTTGATTTTTCAACTATTTTTTTTTACTTTGTTTTCCAAGAAAAAATATTGATAGAATGAAATAAATATCAGTTTGCAAAATTCTTAAGTGCAAGTAGCTAAGTTCCTGGATGTGGAAGGCATTACATCCTTGCACATGGGATGTGGGTCATTTCAGAAGCAAGAGTAAAATCCAAAGAAAAAAAACCCAAGTGAAAACAAGGCAGCAGCTAAAGGTCAATACTGGAAAACCAGCTGAGTATTGGCAAACTTGTCTCGACATTCCTATAAATTTAAAAGTCAGTCCTTGCTGTCTACAGCAGTTTCCCAAGGGGAAACAGAATAATTGATTTAAATACTAGTTGTCACCAAGGGTTTCAGTAGAAATTTCCAGAAAAAGTACTCCATGAAAACACCTAAAAGAAAATATTTATCAATAACACAGAATTCACGTTGCAAATCAGAGTGAATTTAGCAAGGCAAACAGAACCTAGACGTGGTCCCAGTGGTCATTTTATAAATACCAGATTTAACTTGCTGCTCTTTGGGTGGGAGTAATTCACGTGCTTTGAGAATAACAACATCTTACAATATCTCCTTTGGACTGAAGTTGCAAATGACATTTGTGCTATTTTTTTGGGAAGCCCACTTACCTTTTCAGACTTCAGGTCTTAATGAAAACCAGCACCAGGGCAAGGCAAATCTACCAGCATGCATTTTAAATAAGTGATTGCTTTAAGTCATAGATGCCAGGAAAAACAATCAGGAAGCCCTTGGATGCACTCAGGAGACCCGTGTCCCTGCAAAAGGAAGTTAACAATCCCGTTACACTGCTCTGCAATTTATCAACACTGAAGTCTGCTTTTCCACTCTCCCAGGTTCTGGCCAAAATTTCTGCTCATGAATATTGGGCTTATTTCTCCAGTGCACTCTATAAATAGTCACCTTGAAACTCTGAGCAGTTGCAACAAATGAGCTCGGGGGTGAGGTGAACATGGGCACCCCTGTCAAATGCAGATGTTACATGGGGTCCCTCCTGCAGGCTCTAATTCTTAAAAGAAGGGGTTCCTAGCAGCATCTTCCCTGTACATTTAATACAATGTCATGATTGCACATGATTATATTCGTCAGAGTGGATCATGGTGCTGGAGTTTGGAGCATTCTCAGACTCTGGGGTGTGTGTCCTCACATATATATATATACACACATATATATATATATCTGTACACACAGGGAAAAGTACATCCAGATGGCATTCCAGATCTCCTCAGCCATCTTCAGAATCATCATTTCCATCTTTCCACTATCTGGAGAGGAATTTAAGGTGACTACACACTCAAGGATTAATTAAGAATTAATCTCTCACATTGTTTTAGAATTATATCCATATATCTACCTAATAATCTTGGGTATATATTCTAGTGATGAGTGCAAACAGCACAAAGGAAAAAATGGGGACACGGATCACATTGTGGGTAGGAAAATTACAACCATTTTCTTATTTTTCATTCAGTTTTTTTTGCTTCCTTGTAGTATTTCAGCAACACATTGATTTAAATTGATCTAGACCTCTTAGACAAAAAATTACTCCCAGTTAAAAACTACTTACTTTTTTTTTTCCCCTCAGCCAATAAATTCTGATTTTAATTGCATCAGAATAAATTTATAGTGTCAGCTGACTGCCTCAGATGAGAGAAGGAAAAAAAAATCTAAAATGCTCTTTAATATAGGCAAAATATTGGCTCTTTTCAGTGGTCAAGGGGCAACAGACACAAACTGAATTCCAGGAAATTCCATCTGAACACTAAAAACCTCAAAACCAAAAGCCCTTTTTTTTTTTATTTTATTTTTTTTGAACTGTGAGTGTGGTCAAACAGTGGTAGAGATTCCCCAGAGAGGTTGTGGGCTCTGCAACCCCTGGAGATGCTCAAATCCCAACTGGACACAGCCCTGGGTAACCTGCTGGAGCTGAACATGCTTGGAGCAGGGAAGCTGGAGGTGCCTTCCAGCCTCAACCCTGCTGAATCCCACACCAGGGAGTGAAATCAGCCCCTCCTGCACCACCCTGAGCAAACACATTCGTGGGAATTTTTTTTCTTGTTCCTGTCCCTAGGAAAACCATCACTTTAAGTTTTAAACCTGACCTTTCTCAACAGCAACATCCTGACAAGGAGCATCTAAATCACAGTTTTTCTCTCAGTATAATTTTCCACACAACTTCTAATTAATCATGGATCGACACAGGGATGAATTTCATTTTAAAATGCTTTTCTGGAATGATCTGAATTTTTGCAGGCTTATTGATCCTGAAAACACTACCTTATCTTTAGCATTTCCAGTAATAATTGGATCAAAACTACCTTGGGGATAGTGCTTGACACAGAATACCAAAGCATCATACACAAATACTCCCCCTCAGCCCCTGAAGCTTTAAGATTTAATTACCTCTTAGAGATGGTTTAAACTTTTTGTTATATGTGAGTGAAATCCTACCACAAACAAGTCCTTGGGAGAAATATTATTCTCTTACAATGTCATTTTTATGTTTTAGGTTTCTCTGCAACACCTTTGCAAATAGTGTTTTCCTACTAGTTTGCTCCTGCTCCCAGGCTGATGAAAACTCTGTCCTCATTTACAAACACTTCCCAACAAGAGAAATACTAATTTTATATATTCTAATTTAAATCTCTCACCAAAATAAACTATTTTGGGATTGAATAGGAGAATTAAAATAAAATAAATTTTAAAAACTACACAAAAAAAACCCCAAAAACTATCTAATGTCCCATCTTTCCTGAGTGTGGCAAATAAAAGGGTTACTACACACAGCCAGCTGTCCTAGTTATGCCTAGAAAGCTGGGATCTCAGCAGCAGGAATGAACTGGGATGTGTTGGAAAACAAAAGCTAGAAGAATGTTTGAAAAGATCGTGGTGGGTGGTCTGTCAGTCCCTCTGTGACTTACCAGAACAGTTCTGGGGTGATTGGTCAGACTAAAAACAGTCCCTGAGCCTTTCAGAAATCCTCCCATTTGCAGTTCCACGACTTGTTGTCGCCAGGAATGAACAGGTTGGGATAAGGATCATCACTTTATCCCTAATACCTCTGGTTACTCCAAACTTGTTCCTTGTTTCCTCTGGGATGAAGAAAGGAGGGAGTTTCTTGCCCAGAGTGGAGGTTCCAGCGATGGATTGTGCTGGGAACAGCGGAAGGAGCCACGCAGGGCTCGGGTCAGTAAATTAAGTTATCACTGTTTCCTCTTTCAGTTCCCTGCTGTCTCTGGTTTATCTCTTGGTTAAACCAACGCTCATTAGTCGTGTCTGCATTTAGTCTCCAACAATTGGCAAAATTGAAAATGCACATTTGATCAAAGCTATGGGAGCTTCAGCAAGGAAAATCCAGGAGTTTCTACACTGAGGCAAATGCTAAAGGTTTAAATGAGGCAGCAAATCAACTCACAGAGTGCAAAGCTGTATCTGCCCAGGTGTTATGATCCTTTTTTCATCTGCATATAAGCACAGAGGACAGTCTTAAGTGTATTTTCAGTTATTTAAAAACAAAGAAAGCAAAGCCAGCTATGGAGACACGATATTTGAAAAAAGGCTGTTTTGTTGTACGAGAGTAAACCCATCAAGGAAAACAACCATCTTTCATAGCCCAGCAAAAAGACACCAGGAGACCTTCATCCACTCCTTAAAACTTCTCACAGACTGCATACCATCATTACTTACTTTTAATGCGCTGCAATACTATACATTAATCAGAGTCTATACTAAAGCAGTAATTATTGCAAAGTTCTACAATTCTAAGGGGGTGTTCGAGCAGATGTACTTACTGCAGATTAATATTCTTATAATTATATAACTTACTGGGATCTGAATAAAAATGAAGCCTTGGAGTGTGTGCTCTGAGTTGGCAGTGGTAGTGGTTTCTCAGTGGCAGGCACACATGACAAAACTTCACCAATTTCTCATCTTTTTCCCCCTCTCCTATTCATTTATCCTGCAGTTACATAAAACCAGCAGGGAAATGAATTATGCATATTTTTAGCCCACTGAAAAGTTAATGAAAAGTTAAACACAACTTAGGTGTGTGAATGCACAAAGCACTTATTTGACCTTGCTAAGCTTGAAAAGGCATTCTAAGATTAGCCTGGCATGTATTTCAAGTGTACAAAAAACATAAAATTGCTTCTTAAAACACTACTACAGACAGTTTCATGCCTAAATCCTCGTTATGTTCAGTGTATTTATAGGAAGTGACTCAACTTTAAAGTGGATTCTTCCTTGTGGTGCTCGTATGTTCAGATCCTCCTCATGAAGCTCCAGCCTTCAATAAATCATGTTCTGCACAGGGGTGAACAAAGACTCTGCAAATGTTCCCATGTACCAATTTTTGTCCCAGTGGCTGTGAAATATTGCAGTATTTTACTGTTGAGCAAATGGGAGGGAGGGGACAGAAGGAGATGAAGAAGGGGGAAGAAACTCCAGCCCTTCCACCCTTTTTGGTTTGAGGGTTTGCACATAAGTCTGAGAGCCCCCAAAAGCCCCTGGTGACACTTTCATCCTCCAGCTCACTTTTTCTGTCCCAGTATTTGTTAAAGCTCATTTTAATGTTGGGCTGTGAACCTCCTATTTGCCACAGGGCAAAGCAAATTAAACATAAAGTGAATAGAGATGCCAAAGGTAGAACAAACTCCCTTACTCCAGCAACACTAAAATAGAATGTTTTATTCCTGATTTCCTGTTCTTGTCCAGCAATGGAGAACAGGCCAGCTCAAGATCTGATGTGCCACATACCAATCCTCCATCCCCACCAGGAACACAAGTTGCTTCTCTTTATCCATTTGGGAAAAAGAAGCAACAGTTTAAGGAGCTGAAAAAAAATTTCCATGTTTAGTTTGATATCTCTAAGTTGTTTCAACAACTTAGATGAGATGTAAAAAAGTTACTTCAGTAACTCAGCTCTGCTGAGAACTGCTGGACAAAGATTCAGCTTCAGCTGACAGCAGCAGATAAGGTCCAGGTTATCTTTACTAATTTATCCAAAGAATGAGAGGATGAAGGAGGTTACATTCAAATGGTAAATACAGATGGGCTGTGGGAAGTGATTTGTAATATCATTGTTATACTTGGAAAAATATAGTATCCAACAGAAAACCACACACGACACTCAGACAGGGGCACAGGTACCAGCAACAAGAGTGCTCATCTCAAATCCTTATAACTTGCTATTGACCTTAAACCACTAATTAAGCTAAGAAAATATTTTTATTTTTGTGTAATCATTCATTTTCCTTGATTAAATCTCCTCCTTAACAGCCTTTTTGTCTGTAGTCATTTTTGTACTGCATTGCATTATTATGGAGCTCCTGACTTCCAAAGGACAAACTCCTGGTTAAGTCATGTGTGTCTGACCAACAGTTACAAAAATTTATTCTCCCAAATGCAGCTCTTTGTATCATTTCTCATTTTTGCCACTCCCAATCAATATAACACACTGCAGCTTTTCTATGGTTTTAGTGTTGGGGAATGATACATTTTTTTCCAAGTGAACATTCCACGTAAAAAAAAAAGGTTTTAAACTGGCAATATTTTAGGCAAGTTATTACAAAGGCATATGAAACCTGTTTGATATTATTGCTCCATGTAAATTACTTTGGCCTCTTGAAACTTTTAATACCTTAAAACCATCATCTTAAGGAGACAGTCTTGCAATAAAGAGACTACATGTACTCTGGGTTTCTGTGCCCTTATCTTCCCTTTCTCTCTTTATAATATATACAATTGCAAGAAAATCTTTTTCACTTTGTTATCACTTCATTCCTTTTCTCTTCCCCCCTCCTATTATGATGGAAATTATTTAAGAATTAACCTGCTGTCACTGACTCCAGGGTCAGTTTCTCTATTTCTGTTTTGACATCATGTAATGAAGATTAATTTGGATTCAGGCCCTGAATGGCAGCTTTGGGAGATGTTCAGAGCCAGAGCCTGCACTCCTACTGAGCTAAGGAAAAGCAGGACAAGTCTCACAGGCTCCAAGTTACTCTGTTAACTCCTGAAAATGCCAACCTACAAAATAATCAGCATATTTCTCACCCTAAAATAAATCATAGGTTTGGATCCTTTCCCCCTCAATGGCTTTGCTGTTGATGTTACATGTGCATGATGTAATTAATGAGTTTAGCAACTTCTTCTCTGCACATCCTAAAAGAGATCTTCAGAAAGCAGCAATTAACCTGGGACAGACCGGGAGCAGGGTCTTCAAGCAGACAATTAATCCCCCTTATTACACATAACTGAACCATCAGTTGCACAATGCCTCTCTGGAAAACAGCAAAGTACCAGGACTACAATCCTTTAGAAGTTCCAAGTGTATCACTGATGGTGGGGGACAATAAAAAGGGTGTTAAGGTTGGATCCCTGGAGCAGTCCCGGTGTTTGTGCCTCTCAGGGTCAGCACAGAGACAGGTCCTGCTTGGGAGACACAGCTTGGAGTCTGATGATCTCTTGAGTCCAGACACAGGGAACTAGAAGGGGAAGGCAGGAATGAAAAAACGCTGTGCCAGAGCCAGAACCAGCTCAGAGAAACACGGAACAGGGAAGGGATGCTTTGGGATCCTCAGGGCTGTGCCACCTCAGGTCACCACACCTAACAAATCTATCCTAGTTTTAGGCTGTGCATCCACCAAAAGACCAGCTGAAAACAGCATTTTACACAACAATCAAGATCAGTGGTAAATATTTGACAGTTTTGTCAAACTCCATTTGGCTGAGGTTGCTCCTGTCCTTCCTGATGAGCTGTTTGTGTTTTGAACTTGATGATACCCCCAGAAAAATGTCATTTGGACACAAACCATTAAGTGTACATTTGCAGTATCCTTTTTGGATTTTTCCATTTTTTAAATTACAAATGTTACTGGTTGTTGGCAGTTTTCCTCGAGGGAAGGAAGACATCTATTTGGAACACACACAGCCTGTTTCTTGGCTAATGTACAGAAGTGCTAAAAGCAAAGGCACAGGTTCACAGAGCAGTGGCTTTACGAAGACATGGAGGGGAAGAAATTCAAGGCCTTCTGTAAAACTGAGATTCAGAACTCTGCATTATAAAATTCAGGAAGTCTAGCAGCAGACAGAGGTCAGAAAATAACACGAGCCCTGCCATGTTAACCATCAATACACTTGAAACATCACAATATGGATGTGCTGCTACCACATCATCAGTGCTCACACCCCCCACAGTCCCTGTGCAAGAGCCCCTACATGGCTGCTTTGTGACTCTTCTTCTTCAGAGACACTCAATTTTTCCCTAATTTAATTTTAGGGTGAGGAAAATAGAAACACTGTGGCTGTTTATTCATATCCTCTGTCAGTTGGGAACTGTAAATTTATGCCCCTGAGAGGAGGGCAAAGCAGCTGAGAAAGGCATTTTTTACTAAGACCATTAAAACAGGGTAGAGGAGAACCCAAGACACTTTTCTCTACTAATTAATTTGGAGAATTAAGATCCCAAGTCCACAAGACTAATAGTATCACCCAGTGATTTGCAGTGTAAGCTGAATGTCCTAGTTCAGGTTTGTCCCCTACATTGTCCTTTGGGGCAAGCAGCCATCACACACAGAAATAAATATAACCTGTGCTGGTTTGTTGTGTTTAATCCACTTTCTGTGCCTTTATTACAGTCACTGTGGTTCCTCTGACAGAGCTGATGGTCTGAGTTAGATGCTGTTTAACACCAAGTGAATGACAGAATCTTGAAGGTGCCCAAAATTTGCCAGCAAAATCCATTTGTGCACCTGGCTTGTCCCTGCAGCAGCTGATAAACCACAGACAGAACAGCCCATGATGGGATTCAAGCCAGGTCTGACTCACCCAAGCAGCAACAGTGCTGGCTTGGTTCTTCCAGGTGACATCAGAATACAGTTCAGTAGGAAATCAAATGGAGGGCAGTAAAAGCATCCAAGGTACCAGAGGTGCTCAGACATCAGCATGATAAACATGCTATTATAGATACCCAGACAGAAAACACACCTCATAACTAACAAACAGTTCCTTTCCTTGTATCCACAGTGATTTTCATAGGTGAGCTAATGACAGGCTGAAACTTGTCAAGAATTTTTTTGCAAAGCCATCTTTTCCTCAGGTGACAAAACAGATTTAAAAAGTGGGCCCTAAAAGGTTTTGTGAGGTTTCCAGTCTGCTGTGGTGGTACAACTACCCCCAGCTCCAGGAAGAGAAATCTGTATCCAAGCAATTCCTTGTCCCCCTTATAACCCCTTCTTAACCCCACCCTTGATTGGTACTCTGTCCCCTTCCCAGGCCACCTATTCTAGGGACACCTATTCTTAGGCTGCTTCTCCTCACGTGTGGCCTAATTTTCCACCCAATTTAACTGCAAATCTCTTGAAAACCAGCTCATTACTATTCTCTTTGCAATTACTATTTCTTTATTGGAAGACTCGTCACATCTCACCCTCAGTCTTCCCTGCTGTAGACTAAACATGGCAACTCTTCCAATCTTTCCCCACAGGACGCATTTCCCAGACCTGATTCCTGTTTCTCCTCACTGGCTTCCCTCCAAATTGTCAACATCTTCTGATCACAGGGTTCCCGAAATTGGACATGGGGCTGCAGTAGGAGCCTTATCAGTAACTGAGTGGAAAGATTACTTCATCTTCTTACAGGCAATCCTGCTTATGCAGCCCAGCACTTGCTTTTTTTTTGGTACTTGTGTTCCTTGGCAGGAACATGAAATTATTAGTCCTTGTTTAATTACTAATCCGTGGCAACTCCCTTTACTGTAAAGCCTTTGGTTTCTAAGAGCCTAAGCCTGGTTTTTGGCTCGTTGACACAGAAAGCAACTTTTCTTTTTCATCTTACAAACATTCATGTGTCTTGAGGAATATTCAGGATCCTTCATCCTTGTTCAGATCATATAACCAGCAGGATTTGCACTATAAAAATCCACCAAAGTAACTTCTCCAAGCTGCTTCATCTTCCCCTCCTCCCACGTGCAATGCCTGGCATATGACACCCATAAAAATCCCATGATTTTTGGAGGTTGCCAGCACTGTTAATCACAGAACACATGTCCCAGCTCTAAATTTTGATAGTCTTCACCTCTGCAAAACTGCTGACTGGAGAAGTAAAGATATTTGTCCTTCAGGCAAATGATATTCCATGGAAGTACCTTCTGCACAGCTGTCCAGCTGTCACACCTGATCAAATACAGCAAATATTAAGTGCCAGGATGCATTTTGCTTGTTTGGGAGATTTCAGCTGCACTTTTTTGAGCACTAAGGAGAACTGGAACAAACTGCAAAATGAGGATAATATATACAGAACTCCCTTATAGTTTAAGAGCCAAGACAGTCTTAAAAAAACCCCATATCTTTAGGAGCAACTTTATTCTAATTCCATCTACAAGGAACTTCAGAATTCTTCTGAGGAGCTTTGTGACCCCTTAATTAGAACTTTGCACAGACAGAGATTGGAAATTAACTGAAATACCCAGACATACTGAAATAGGAATCTCTTTCCCCCTGCAATTACATAAAAGCTATAATTATATTTGTTACATAAACAATTTAACTGGGGGAAACATTAGATAATGGAAGACAGCCCCTCCCTCCAACCCCAGTTCCCCACCACTGATAGCACAGCAAGAGTAAAATTAACTCAGCAAAGAGTGTTCCCACTGCAGAGCTAATTCCGTGTGGGGATGGGGCTGTGCTGCTCACTCTTGGAAGGGGAAGTGTTGAAGCAAACTATCTGAGACTACTTTGCAGGTCACCTTTGGTAATGCAGCTGCATACATTACATTTTCAATCTGTTTAATCAGTGTCAAGAGTCCATCCTGTAAGAAATCAGATAAAAGAGCAAAAAAATGACTTGACAGATTGAATAATTCCTTTGCGCTTAACCGGTAATGACAAGGATGCCCAAAGTCCACCTTTGCTGGCAGAAAACGGAGAGATTCTGGGCTGCAAAAGGGCTGAAAGCTTGACCAGCTGCAATTCAACTCGTAACAGAATGAGGAGAAACCCGAAATTACCTGCAGAAGGACACCAAGTCACTGCTTTTTTACTGCATTAAGGCAGGACAGAAATGAAGGTTTGTGACTGTTGTACACGGACCTGGAAGAGGCAGTGAGGTGATTTCCAGCCAGCCTGGCATCCTGAGGAATGGCAGGAGCTGGACTGACAGGGAGCAATCCTGCTGCTCCCCTGTCCCACAGCTTGGCTGCAGTATCTCAGTCTATCCCCAGCCTCACCCAGTGCCAGGCTCTCCTGTTAACTGTGCTGCCAAGGCTGCCAAACAGGATCCACTATGGAATCCTGATCTGGTGGAAGGAAATGGGACAGAGGGATCACCTGGAGTACAGCCCAGGTCCAATAGACTCAAGGGGGTGCTGTTTGAGACAAGGAGAGGACGTGGAGAGGGACACAGCTGTGTGTGTGTGTGTGTGTGTGTGTGGAGGGGGAAAATGACATCTCAATTTTTCTGTTTTAAGCCCCAGCTCTGTGATTTCTGGATATGACAACAGACGGATGTTGTACCAGTGCCTACAGCTCCCTGACAGCACAGAGACAGTCCAGCTCCTGCAGCACATTCCAGTGAGGGGGAGTGCTGGATTGCCACCAGGTGAGTGGCCAGGATCAGAATTCAAGGGTACAAACTCCTCCAGGCACAGCAAATGGCGACACAGCTCTGCGGTGCCTCAGCAGTGATTTCTCTGTGCACAGAGTCAATAATGCTCTGGGACCTAATTTGTGCAACAAGCTATTTAAGAGGGAAGCTAATTGAAGTACATAAATCCTGAAGAGTATCACATCAAGCCAAGATACTATTATTAGCCCAACCTAGATAATGTTATAGACGTGCATCAAGAAACCTCAATAAAAAAATTACTAGGAAACGTTCCCCACTTCAAGATCCCTAGAGAGAAATTCTCTCAAGCAATGATTAGATATTATCCAGAATAACAAAAAGGAATACTAAAAATGGATGTAGAGAAGGAAGGTAGAAAAAGCACAAGTTCACCCAAATGGGTCACAACTTGTTCCTAACATTCATTCTCAGAGGTAAGAGAGCAGAGCCAACTAACAGAGTGGCAGCTAAAAGGAAAATTAAACTATAATTCTGCCACAGAATTATTTTTTAAATTACATGTTACTTATCTAAATGTTGATGTAAAGTTAATTGACAGAGAAGCATTTCCAGCAGCATCCTCTGATAAACTCTGGTCTCGTTCTTCCATTACCTGGCCTAAGCATATTGAATTTTCCCCTCTAACAGCTTCTACCAATCCTACCCAAAGACAGAAATAGCCTTTATGGGTATTTCCATCCTTGTGATGCAATCAGGCTGGAGTACAAGGACACACTTGGGTTTCTGTTCCAGTCATCACAACCCATGAGGAGAATGTCCATGTGGACAGGAAGCTGCAGCTGAGAAACTAAAAGCAACCAGATAAAAAAAACCACCCCAAACCACACAAACAAAACAAAACAAAAGGAAAAGGAAGAAAAAAGAAGAGGAATGAAGTGTGTGCAGTGAAGAGAGGCAGCTGAGGTGAAGCAGGACAGAGGAAGCACCAACACACACCACATGTGTAGTACTTGTGACCCTGAGAAGAAACAGAGAGAGTAACTTTGAGCCCTTACAACAACCACTTAAAGAACTTTAAGAATCAGTATCTTAGAAGAAAAGCACAATTAACTGACAAGAAGAGACATCAGCTTGAACTGAGTAGCTCACACCACGTGCCCTGCAGAGTACAGCTACCTGAAAAGTTCCTCCTCCAGTTTCTAAATTCAAGTCTCATTTAGAAAAGAGAAATAAACCTTTTTGAGGGATTTCTTGGGTCAGCACCTCGAGCAACAGATTCAGGGCTGGCTGAACATATTCCTTGACAAGGAACAGAGTTTTGCCTTTCTCTGACAGACAATCCCCTGTGCCACTGCCACTTGGAACAAGCCTTTCACCATTCCCTGCTTGTAAGTGGAAGTATTTTCTTATGCTGTTCAACACGTGGTACCATTTACTCCCAGCTCAAGCAGTGGGAACCTCTGTTAGTAAAGGTGACACTGAGACAAGTCTAGGAGACCTCACACCAGTTCAAAGAGGACATGCCAACAGTAGTGTCCCCCTGTGACAGGGGTGTTGGAATACAAGTGTTACACTACAGGTGCTCTCTGTACCCACACCATGCACAGACTGGAAAACCAGCTCATCATTCCACTACCATTTTGGCCATATTTTTGTGTCATTTTTTGTGCTTAGACTATAACCCCCCAGGAAGGCATTACTGCAGCACATGAAGTTGTGGTGATGCAGAACCAAAAAACCCAGCCATGGTGCACGTTGTGTTTGTGGTGAATCATCACCTCCTGTTCTGGAACTCCTGGTTTCCCTCTCCCTCTGGGTTTTAGGGTGCTCTGTGGAATACTGTGCTCTCCATGATCCCACACACACTGTCCAGGCAGCAGGCACAGGGTGCTGATGCTCACACAGCAACTTCCTGCAGCCTGGGAACAAACCACACTGATTTCAGGCCACAAAAATCAAGAGCTGTCCTTGCTGACTGTCTCTTACAGTCTGTTGCCTTCACATAGGTCCTGAAGAACCACAAGGCACAAACAGAATTATCAGCAATCTTTATCCTTCATCCTTTTATGTGAGTAAATCATTTAAGCCCTCTGCCTGTAACTTTTACCAGCAGGTCTTTGTCTGGTTTAACAGTGCATCCCAGGCCTTGCTGTCCTGCAGAACATCTTCCCAGAGAAAGCTCACAGAGGAAGTCCAGGGAAAGGCCAGATTTCATTTTCAGCATAAAACAGTTGGTTACTTAAAAGAAAATCCAGGAAACACAATTCAGCTCTACCTCACATAAGGCATGGGATTATCTGACTTGGGTCACAAGGAGTATTTCTTCTCTTAGGGACAGACTATTTTTACAGTAAACAGCTGTAAATATATTTGAGAAAGGAAAAAAGGTTCTGTTGATGATTATCTTTTTCTGTTTGTAATTGAGAACGAATCCATAAATCTTGGCTTGGCTTCTAATTCACTGGAAAGCACTTATATATATATTTATACACATAAAACCTAATCCAGTCCTTACACAGAACTAGAAATAGAAAACACAGACATGCACAAAATGCTAAATCAAAAATAAGTCTTGAAAAATGCAAGTGATGTTGTGCCCTTCGCTTGGCTCATTAAGAATGAGTTAGATTGCAATCCTTTGCCATCTTCATTTATTCTCCACCAATAACAAAGCAAAGTTACTCAGCTTCGGAACAGCAACCTTAGTTTCACAGCTGAAACCTGGATGCTCTCAAATGTGACAAAGAAACCCCAAAAACCACCATAGATTTGATTTCCATGTCCCTATGCAAAAAAAGAAGATAATCCAGCTGACTTCCAGGGAAAGGTAGAGGGCAACATCCAGTAATCATTACACTGAACAGGTCAGTGATTCAGGAGCTCCAGGCACTGCCATTTTTAATACTGATATAAATAATTTTATATAAGCTGAATGCCAGGGACAAGGTTTACTTCCAAGGAGTACTTACAATTTTGGTATGGTCCACTACTGCACAGTAGTCACAGAGAACATCTATTTATAGTTATTCCCACTAACACAGGGTTATCACAAACAAGCTTTGGTATTCATAGTGTAAAAATGAAAAACAGAGTCATGGAAAAACAGGCTCAGCAAGACTCTGCTCTTCTCCCAGTGTTACCACATTAATACCTGTCAGAACCACCATCTGAACACCCCTGGAGTTCAGCACAGACATTTGCAGATCTCAGGTGACTCTGGGTGGTCCTGATCCTAAGCACTGTCTTCTTCAGAAATCCTAAGGAAGCAAAGGACTCTGAACACAGGGAAACAAGAGTTTGGAGATGAAGAAAATTTATTGTTCCAAGTGTTTAATTTAGGGAGTATTTTAAATCAACAGCCACACACTTCATGAAAATCCAGCTAGTATGAATGGACAAATCCAGGTAATCCTTAAATAAGTTACAAAGCTATTGTAGGATGGTGTATATGTATCAGAGAGCCTTGTAGGTAACCCATGGTTTAGAAAAGATGCCCTCTGCTCAAAGGGCAGGCAGAGAACAGCATCACTGAGGTACTAGTTCCACTTCTCTCAGGTAAATTTCTGCATAGATATCTAAGGTTAAGGAGTTCTGACACTTTCTGAACAGCTTTTACAGCATCATAAGGTAACATAATGAAAATACATTGTATTTGAAACCAAAGAGCAGCATATTAGACATGCACTGGTAGAAAACATCCTGTGTGCCACTAGAGATGTTCAAAGTACCATACACAACTTGGATGCTCATCTAAAAGCATATTAGTTTCCTTGGACTTCGTTTTCTTGTGGAAAAAAGTCTACATGGTCTTCTTCATAAACCTGGAATTCTCAACATTCAGCTGTGGTGGGTATGACATGAACATACAGGGTCTTCATGTTCAGGTTCTTCATGGAGACATCCTTCGTGATCTCTGAACCAAGGAAAACAAGAGAAACATCACAGTCAGTGCTCTTGCTTACAGGGAAAACTATGAACACTTTGTTTTTGCTTTATTCAGACAGTTCTGCTGGTTCCATCACAGGGGGATGGGGACAGAAACTGCTCAGCTCAAAATCCTCTCCTGTTAGAGCCCAGTGCATGAAAGGAAGGGTTACCACAAGTCAGGATTGTCCTTGCAAGGGCTGGAGAGACTGTTTTATGTCACAAAGTAGAACTTTTTGGAAGTCTTTGTCAGCTCCCAGCTTCACATCCAGTCAGAAAGTTAAAATGCCATGATATTAAAACAAAATTAACAGTACAACACAATGCACTGAAAGCCAGAGCTTCTTGCAAACAGCGTGGAAGAGCAGCCACACAGAGAACCAGCTCCTCCAGCAGCCCAGCTCTGATGGAACATAAACCTTGTCTGTGTGCAGGAGAACAAGAACAGGAGCATGCAAACACTGACTGCAGTTTATATGTAAAACAAGGACTGCAGCAGTACCTGCTGGAAAACTAACACTGGAATCTTGTCGAGAATGTCGGAAGAATTTCATACCACACCGGATCAATTCCCTAAGTCTTTTCGAGCTACATGCCCATAGTTTGCAACTGTAATAGGATAAAGTCTCCCCAACAAACCTCTGAAGGATAGAACATATTTCTAACAGGCTGATTCAGGGTCTGTAATTACCCCTGCAACACAAACACAGAGTAATTGTGCTTGTGGCCAGGGAAAGTCACCTGCAAAGTTTGTAGGAGCTGGAAATCTCTTTCACTACTACACCTTTCATTTTTCCCAAGGAGTCAGATGCTTGCTGGCTCAATGCTTCCAGCACCCATCAGCTCTACCAAACTCCCCCACTGAGAGCAGAGTGTTTGGAATACTGGGAGGCACAGCCTTGGAACAAGAGTCACCTTAATAACAAATACACTAACCTGCCTTCTCTCCCCAGGTTAATGTTCCATCAGGATGTAAAAACATTAGTCTGGTCTGCAGAAGCAGCCAAACAAACTATGAAATTGGTTTCCAAGTCCCTTAAGTATTTCTTTTTAAGATCCTGAAAAATTAGGAACTACATGAAGCTACTATTTTCAGCAGTATTTTACTCAATAGTTACTTTTAGAAACTGGAAACTTGATTTATCAACAAAGTGTAAGGACATCCTCCTTCCTATGCCAATTCTTCCAGGGAAAGGCCTTGCAGGGAGCACATGAAGTGTCACCATTTTCTCCAAAATGGCTCTGAATCAGGTACCTGGAACTTGTGTCTCAAGCTCGTGAATAAGCAGCATTCACCACCCTGACATTTATTTATGGAACGTTTTTCCAGTATTACAAAGGGGGAGTGGAAAACACATTTGTTTCTGAAAAGCTGGCGAGCTTTTGTGCAGTGGGCAGCAGATGCCCAACTGCCTGCACCAAAAAGGTTTATAAAACAACCTTTTCAAAACCAGTAACTCATTTTCCACCAAGTGACTGGTCTGCTTTTTATAACACAGGCACCAACTTTCCAATTCATGGGTTATTTTCATCAAACATTTCAAATGGTTACCAGCAAATACTTTTTTTATTTTTAGAATAAACCATAAGAAACCTCCTCAAGAGACTGAACCTTTTTGTTTTGAAGGTAGGACCTTGAACAGATGGATTAGAAGATGAATAGGGGACTACAAAGCTGCAACAATACAGAGAAACATTAACTGACCTAATGTTTTCTAGAGGCATCAAAGTGTTTTATAAAGCCCTTATTATCACATAAAGAGATGTGAAGATAAAGTACAACAATTTCAGTGTTTAAATAATTTTTAAGAAGTTATTAAGGGAGCTGCATGGTGAGATTTAAACCTGAGATAGCAGAAGTGCAGCTACATGGCCCAGGCATATGTTAGCTGCACAAATAAACCTCTGGGACCATGTTCTCTATAACCTAAAAAGACCAAATGCTTTGGCCTTGGAAGAGTTATCAAATCTGTCCTTTCACATCACTGTCAATTGTCACTTTATACAGTTTAATTAAAGTTGAAATAGTCCTGAGGAACCCATACTACAAATGTTACAGCAATTCAATCCATTTCCCTTTCAGGTAAAGGCATTTTTAAAATCCTTATTCAAAGTGAGCCTTAAAGGCCATGCATTTTCCTGTCCTGACAGTTACTGCCCTCTTTCAAAGCTCTAAAATTTTCTACAATAGCTATTTTAGTATCTGAATTAAATCATATAGTGCTGTAACAGTGACAGGAACCCAAAAACCCTGAGTATAACATCAACTGCTCCTGACTGGCTGAATCCCTGAATGCCAAGTCAGCAAGGTTGTGCTCACTGACTTTGTTTATGCAAATGAAGTGTGGTTGATTTACTTGGTTCTTGCACCCTGTGCTGTTTCTAAACACTCCAGTTCTGTTTGTTAACACCATCCAGCATGTCATTTTTGGCATGAGCTCAAACTACCACTAGAAAGTCTCATCAACATTTGAGACCCATTCTCGCCACAAAAATGGCTTTTGAATAAACAAGAGTTCAGGTCACATGAAATAAAAAATAAAAACAAGCAACCAAAAATCCACAATAAAAACCCCCACACCTCCTTGCTCCCATTCTAACCCATCCTACTGAATCCTCCAGCACTGGTGGACACCTGAGTGACCCCAGTTCTCAGCAGCTGAACTAGAGCTGCCCTTTTCCCCCTCCCCTCACCAGCTGAAAGCATCTTGAGGAAACCCAGCCCATCCTATGATGGACAGTTTAAGCAAGATGTCCAACTTCTGGACATGTAACCCAGTGTGTGAAAGCCAAAGGGTCATGGATCCCTCCCAAACAGCTCATAAACCATGTCACTGATACACTGCAGGCAGAACCCTTTGCATCATTTCATTCCAAGAGCTGAATTTTCCTGAATATAGAAATACCTGTTTTGAGTTGGTTTTTTCCCCCATGTGGTTTCCAGTCCATTCTTCCTGTCCAATGTTAAGTCTCAAATCTCCCAGGTCCAACTTTTTAGCCACACCTTTCTCATGAATCCTACATTTTGTTTCTCAGCCTCACCATCTGTCTGTGGTTTTGGAAGGTTCTTTAGCATTTCAGATCTGTGACTATGTGCTAAAGCTTCCTGCTTCCCAGGTATTTGGAATGAACAGGAAGAGTTGTACCCTACAGAGTCTGACCTACTCACCTACTCTAACATAGATCCCATACTCTTTTCCACCCACTCCAGTTCTCCAAGAGGAAGACAAAGCAACAATGAGAGTGTTACAAGAGCAATTTGAACAGGTTCTTAAAATATTCATACTTCAGCCTCTCTCTCTTCTAGGAGGAGGTTCACTCTGCTTAGTCACTGCAGCCTGGCACTGCCATTCCCACCCTGACTGACCTTCACTGTACAAGGAAGAAGCTTTGACAGAACTTGTCCTGGCCACTTGATAAAGGGAATGCACAGGAGCTTTGAATTTTCTGTGTATGTGTGCTTAAAGGATTTTATTTAATAAATATGGGATTACTGGACAAAATCAGAAAGCAATGTGTAAATAGTGTGCATTTAGCAATTCAATTGGATCTCAGGTGAGCTGATTCTGAGCTGCTTCTCAACAAAAACTTCCAAGTGTCCTTGGAAAAGCAAACCAAAGGTTTGTGCTTACCATGAGTTAGTGCTTCATCCAGGAACAGTTTTAGCCTCCTGCTTCTGAGCCCAAAAACTTTTGCTGTTTCATGTAGAAGACCTTTGTATGTTAATCCATTCTGACCAACAGGGTTTTCCATCAGGAGAGTTCCCACTGTTCCTTTCTGACATTCTGGACAAGACAAACAGCTGAGTCACTTTTGGTGAGCAATGAGATTACTTCATTTATCTTGGTAAATTAAAATTTAGGATTTCCCCTTCCATTTCATCTCTATTTCTTCATAGTACTGAGAGCAATACCAGCCTACAGATATTCACTAAGTAAGTTAATGGATTACAGAATCAGAAGTGTAACATGATTATTGACAGCTTGACCAAGAGAAGAAAACTTTGTGGAATTCTTTACCTGGGTCCACAGGATAACACAGAGTCTGGGAAACACGAAGTATTTTAAGAGGACACAGAAACCATTAAGAGCAGAAGCTCACAAAGCACCCCAGGATGATCAAATCCCTTGTAAAAAACACATTTTTGGCCCCAGCAGGTTCCCAGTAGTGTTAATAAGATTCCACATGGACAGTGCAGAAAGGGCTCATACCAGGGCAGAGATTAAGCAAGTTACTAACAACAGAGCTGCTCCAACATGAGGTTTCAGAGCAAAAGCTACAAGATTTGCAGCCAGGAAACAGAATTACACACACACATATCTATACTCCACATCAGGTTAATAATACAATTCATTTGGCTTTTAAATAGCACTAAGAAATGTTTCACAGGCTGTCTCCAATGTCTTGATAAAGAGTTGGGTCTTCATTCAGTTTTGGTCCATTTTAGACTCAGCCTTTTCAAACAAGCTGCACAGGGGAGCTGATGGTCAGAAACAGAAAAACAATGCCAAGGGCTCATGTTTAACTGCTTATCTCAAACTGGCTCTCCTTTTTCTCTTGGGAAAAGAGGGAGAAAAGCTAAATATAAACATTGTGTTTATCAGAAAGCAAATACTAGAAAAAAAAATTAAGAAAATCACCATCTACCAATGACAACCTATGTACTTCTCTTCACCAGCAAGTGATGACGGCCAAAACTTCCATCCCAGAAAGCTCAGCCTGTAACTGAGATCAGTATCCCACACACCTTGTGGTGCTGCATTCATGAGCTGTAAGTTGATATACTGGCAGAGCAGGGCAGCAGGAGAGCTGATGTGTGCAGGGGCTGACCCTGCTGTCACGTGCAGAGTCTTTCCGCTCAGGCCCAGCAGGTCCGTCTTGTTCACCAGTTCTGGAACAGAAAGTGAGACCAGTCAGGCCACCCTGGGGAGCTGAGCCCAGTGCCCACTCCAGGAGCTGACAATGAGGCTTCCTCACTCCACTGCAGCAGTGTCTCCTCTTCAAAATTCCCTCTTCAAGAAAGAGCTTTTCTCTGGTTTGAAAAGCAGGATTTGTGCTGAAATATTTTCACACAGAGTACTTAGTTTGCTGTAGAAATCAGCTGCTACATAACATTCCTTAGGCAATAAACAGTAAAATAGTTTCAGACCAGCAAAAAACTATTCACCTACTCTTTTCTATCTCATTAAATGAAGACCTGTGATCTTTGCCTGCATCCTGACTCCCCCAAGCTGAAGCAGCACGGGGAACATACTACTGTGCAACATCAGGATATTTATTAATATTGAATACATTAAACTCTATATATTCATATATATATTTATAAAGCTTTAAAGAAAAAGGCAAAACTTCATTGCTGCTACTCCAGTTGAACTTCCAGGAGTGCAGATGTCCCAATGCTGGTGCCCACCCAACACTGCCCTGGCATGTGCCCTGAGGTGCCAGGCATGTGCCCCAGCCCACAGGAGGGGGAGTTGCTTCTGGTTTTATTTCCAGGAAAGCAAGAAAACAACTAAATTAACAAGTGGAGAGGAATTACCAAGACCTCATCATATGGAAGAGGAGCCAGGGGCAGGTTTTTCCCAGCACAGCCCTAAAGCAGCACAATTTATGGGTCATGGTAGGAGACAGCACAGTGAGCAGGGTGCTGACAGAGATACCAACACCCAGCTCCAGTAACTTCCAGTTTACCATTCCCCAGCTGCTGGGATCCATGTGGATCCATGCAGGGCAAGGAGGAATGAGCTGCAGTAAATGGGGGTTTGCCTATTTAACAAATTAGCATTTGGCATCACAGGACTGCTGACATTTTCCCAGGGAAGAGCTTATGCACAGTGCTGTCAGTGGAGCCTGTTCTTAGAATCCTCTAATAAGAGCAAGAAAAAGATAAAATGTGAATCATTTCTTCATATATAACAACAGACTTGAAAGCAAGCAGCTATTACAAGTGCTCATCAATATTAAAATCACTTTTAAAGTCAGCTCTCCCTGCAGCTGAGATTTAAGTGGTAATGCTCTGCTAAGGTGCCTTGCAGCCCCATGGCCTTTTAAAAATTAAAGACTAAGAAAATAAATCTTTGTGCACTGTTGTTCAGAAAACAATGCTAAGAATAGATTTTTAAAAAATTAGCCAACTGAAGATGAAACAAGACATGGACTGAGAAGTTTGTAGGGGGATTTTTGTTTCCCCCCTGTTCCTGTTCTCCTCCTCTTTAAGTCCTACATGATTTACAGATTCACCTCTTCCTAGAAACATTGAAAAAATGATTTTTTTTTTTCAATAGGACTTTTTCAATATGGGCTACTTCCATGAAAGATGAGTGCAAGTCTAAAAGCTTTCCCAACAAGAAGTTCAGGAAGTTTTCAGCACTTCAGAGCAAAAAGAAAGTCACAGACAACTGCTTTACCATCTGACTCAAGCCCAGCCTCTTCCCTCTGAATGTTTTGGGGTTTTTTAATGTTAAGAGACAAATTCTATTCTCAGTTTCTGAAGGTCACTACAAATCCCAGAGCCTTGCTCAGTGATTGTGCAGTTCCTCAAAATACCTCGATACACTGCTGGGAAGGAAATGTTTATCCTATTATTTCAATGCTGCACTGAAAACCAGGCACAGGACATATCTGAGCCTCCCTTAATACAAGAACTGCCTGGTCCTGTGCCATTACATAAACCCTAAGTAAATCTTCATTACAATTAGAAAACAAGATAATAAATTACTGCAAGTAAAGTGGACAGCCCTAAAAACCACAGGAAGGGGAATACGGAGCCAGAAATACGGTTTTCCTGGGTCACAATTTTATTAACACACATGGGAACAATTCAGGAACAACTTTTCCAGAATGCACAACTTTCCTCTGCAATTCCTCTCAGCCAGAGCAGCTGATCCCAAGCTCTGCCTCACCTAAGGAGGCCCTGGAACCACCACAAGGCCTCATCTGACATTACCCACGCCAAGGTTGGGCAGATAAATCAAATGGACTGTATCCAAAGCAAACATCAGGAATTCCAGTCCTATTCTCTGATCTCTCTAAGGGGTATTTTCCTTGCACATGCTTTCCACCCTGACTCCTCAGGGAGCTGTACCTTCTGCTGGTCGATACTTGTTTGACAAACTGCAACAAAAGTGAATTTAATAATCTAATCTTTCCAAGGGAATTTCCATATTGTTACTAAGTGGGCCGGGGAAGGAAAAAACCCTGCTCTGCCCAGACCACTTGCAAAGAGTGAGAGTTTAAAATCAGAGCACCAAAATGGGAAGTCCCCACATGATCCCTACAGAGCAAAAGTGACATGGAAAGGAAAGGAATAAAGCTTTTGGTACTACAGCAGAAAAGAACCTCTCAGGAAGACGGAAGGTTGCCATTTTCTTTACCAATTCCTTCAGGAATTCCACATGAATGGATTTATGCTGCATCCTTTTTGTTCTATTAGTGACCAGATAAGTAGTTAAACTGCTCATAATCTTAATGGGATGAGAGTTTCCCAACTTTTCTTGGCCTTTTGCAGGTTATCTCTTAATATCTGTGATGGCAATAAACCACACCAGTCCATACCCACCTCTGCAGGCACAGCCCACACTGCTAGGAAGGAAATCCCCACTATCTGGGAAAGGACTTCAAGGAAAGCTATTTCCTCCTTTAAACACAACTGAAACTCCAGAAAGATACCAAGGGATTTCCTCTAAATCACCTATAACTGAAAGCAAAGAATAATCCTTTTGTATGACAGGACTATTGAGTTCAGCTGAGCACAACCTGAGAGAGGTTTATCACAGTAAGGGAATGGGTGACATCAGATGTGGAAACCCCCAGAACATCCTTCTGGAAACACTTTCAGGATAAGTTAGAAACTAAAGATGGTAACAGTGACATTACAGACACAAGGAAGACTGTGTTCCCCTGGAGATGTCATTCATGGACAAACTGGTGATCCTGAGCAGTCCCCTGGGCACCCCAAAACAGACAATTCAAGAATCTCCCCCTCAGGTGTACTTCAGAAAGGTTTCTATGAAAAAATACCAGGGAAAGTTTTTGTAGCCATGTAATTACCACTTTTGCAGTATTTTTAATATTTGATAGGTTTTTCTAAAAAGAAGAAATGCAGAGAATCCTCAAGTTTTTCCAGGGTGAAAAAGCAGCATTTTTTTTTCTACAGACAGCAGTGAAGTTCTCACCCTGCCCACTGAGGCATTAGGAAAAGGAAAGCATGGAAAAGCCGATGGCAGCTCGCCATCAATTCATGGCACAGTCTGGGCCTGATGGAAACCCTGAAATAAATCAGATTTTGCCCTGATGAGAACTGCAATAGAAGGGAGATAACAGAGGAGAGGAGCACCATTTAGCAGCACCTTTTGGAAACATTCTGATGTGGCTATAAACCCAGTCTCATAAGCTAAGTGCTATAAAATGGAATATTTCCTTACCCATTTTCTTGTCAATTTTATATAGATATAAGTTATACTGTAAATAATTCTACAATAAACAACTCCTGGATGTTGCTAGAAAGACTTCCAATTTTTCTTGTCATACTCCATTTACCTGTGTTTCCATTATAAACTGTCAGTTTTGAATTTTTAAGACCAAAAATGCAGGAGACAGCATCTACAAGTCCAGTGAAGTTCAAGGTGTTATCTCCTTTTGGATTTTCCAGCAGCAACACACCATCTAAAACCAGAATTAAGAAATTAAAATTCAGTTTGTGAGCAACATCCAAGTTCCAGTGATTTTCTAGTGATGCTTTCTCATCACTAAACATCACCTCCAGTGAGTTTCTAAACTGGCAACGCTGCATCTTCCTAAAATTATTTTAGTAAGAAAGGGAAGAGGGAAGAAAACAGGGAAATGGACTGAAGTGTACTTCGGATTTAGAGTATGGAAGTTTTATTTGTTTTTATTAATAACGCAGTCAAATTTGTATGTCCCTAAAGTATAACCCAGTATTATACTGGTGAAAAACTAGCAGACTCTGTGCCCTCTGAGATAGTCACCAAACTTTTACACCTGGATTTATTATCATCCAGGGAGCAGCTCCATGACCATGTTAAACACTTATTTAATACAAAAACTGTCACTACATGTAGGAAAAAAACTCCCTAAGTGCATTTAGCTTTCCTTCTTTTAATATGTAATTCAACCTTGTAATACCTTTACCAATATCACTGCTCTCATCTCTTCATTATGCAAGACACAGTCATTCTATCATCTAGTTTTATTTTATAAACATATGATAACAATATCACCTATAATTAACATAATCTACATATTAACCTCTAGTATTCTTTTCAGCTCTACACTTCATATCTAAGAGATCCTCCACATCAAAGCATCACCTGCACTCACAGTACATCAAGAATTAAATATTCTCATGTTCTGAGCACACCCCCAGACAGACACTCACACACACTCCCCTGTGGAACTTATCCTGTGCACACCTGAGTATCTCCCCCAGAAGGCACCATGGACAATGTGTGGGTTTACCTTGAATAAACCTGCTTCCAAGAATTATTTAAAGCTCCTATTGGAAGGGAGGTTGCACCATCTTTCAAACAAATTCAATGGCTCCAGCATTCACCACACCAAAACATTCCAAGCCATCTTTTTGCAAACTATCTCTCACACCACCCCTGACAAATCAGGCTGGGTACATTCCTACCTTGCTCTGTCCCATTGACACAAATCTTGAGGTTGACGTAGGCACAGGCTGGACCAACAGACTGACACACCCCCCCTCGGACAAGGGTGATTTCCAGCTCTGATCCCTTCAGCTGAAGGAAGAGAAATATTATTATGATATGGATATTGTTTTATTAAACCAGCACAACAAAATATTTTCCTTAAATAAACAAAATGCCCCCTCCAGCCATTCCGTAAATCAAATTTAAGTTGGATATATTCTAGGCTCTGGTCTTTGTGGACCAGCAGGACACTTACACTGAAAAATCCTTCCCCCACGATTCTGTGAGGGATGGTTTTTGGATGGAGTTAAGTTTAAATAAAACCAGGGCAAAAGTGTTATCAAATATGTCAGAAGAAGCAATCAAAGAAAACAAAGGAAATTGCTGCTCCTTTTCAGCAGCACATTTGAACTATCTGTGAAACTGCACTGTCACCAAGGACAACTTCAGCAACACAGGGCAGGGGAAAAAGCAGTCTTAAATATTAATAACTGAAGTTGGTCTTAAGACAAGTTTAGCCTTGAAGGAAGATCCAATACAAAAGCATATTAAGCTTAAAAAATTGGAGCAACAATATTCTGGCTGTCTAAACAATGCACTAATCCAAGCACAAATAACTGTGTATTAAGCTTACACAAACAACTAATTATTCCTTTATTTTGGTACCCAAGCAGTTTGATTTTCAAAAACACTACACATACAGAAACTAAATATCTTCTTTTTTAAACCAAAACACTAATATAGACACTTACAAACACAAAACAATATCTGCTATATCCCACAAATAAACATTGACTTTTTTTTTGTAATTGGAGCAGTTTGTTGGGTTAAAAGCAGATAAGATGAGTTATGCAGTCAGAGCTTTTCCTTCTTACTTGGGTTGTTTCCTGGATGAGAACTTCCTTTGAGGTAGGCACCGGGTAAGGCTTCAGCTCAGCCTTTATTGTGGCAAAAATGAAATCTGCGTGTTCCTTGATAACGGTGTCCAGGTATTCCCCCTCTGGCTGGGACCTGTAGTACACTGAGATCTCATCTGTAGGAACCAGATTCCGCTGTAGGACATACAAATACACTATTACTGACAGCAAAACTACAAATTTAAAGATGAAGAGTTGTGAAGTTGAAGAAAAAAATAAAATCTTTAAGAAATTTACCAGGGAT
Source organism: Pachyramphus minor (assembly GCA_013397135.1). Taxonomy (NCBI): domain Eukaryota; kingdom Metazoa; phylum Chordata; class Aves; order Passeriformes; family Tyrannidae; genus Pachyramphus; species Pachyramphus minor. The sequence continues at coordinate 274,958 of VYXB01010830.1, forward strand.
TTGTCAAAAGTTTCCACAAAAGATTTAGAATAAAACAATCCTTCTGTCACAAAGGCAAGAGCCTTGAAACATGGGAGTGTGTGCAAGATTAAGTATTTTGAGATTCATTTAAGGGAAAATAAATTATGGCCTCAAGTCACTACAGAGCTAAGTTTAAATCATCCAACAACATAAGAGTTCTCATGGCCACATTCCTTCCCAGCTTTATTTTGTACAGAAATAAATCCACATAAGTTTTATTTTGTATATATCTGTTTATATATAAAAAATGTTTATACATATAAAATCTACATAAGTGTATATATAAAAATCTACATAGGTGTGTATATATATATGGAAATCTACACACATATATATATATATTTAAAAATTAGTATAATATAGAAAAAGTAACTATTTTGGTACAGATTTGTAACTTTTCAGTCTTATGCTGAAGAAAGGTCCCTTCCAACTCAAATTACTCCATGAATCTAGGATTTATGCAGCCTTAACTGCACAGATATCTTTTCAAAACACATGTCCCAAGAAAATTTTCTTTCCACATCCTTTGGATTCTCTTGCAAGAGCTCTAATCAGAACGTTATACATGATACATGGTTTCATGTTTAATTAAAAAGGTCAGTTCCTGTTCCATATTGCCCAAAGATTGCTGCAAAGGAAATTAAAATGCCTTGTTCCAAACCACTCCTTCCTCACCTTTTTGCGAAGCTTCTGGATACGATTAATCACTTCCCGGGCAACTCCTTCATCCACCATGGACTGGTCTGGGGTAACATCCAGCAGAACTAAAACCTGAGGAAATGCACAGAAGGATGAACAAGTGACAAACTTGAAACAAGCTCTACTCAGGACTTCTTCTACAAGCTCTTCTAGAGTTCCTCACTCACAAAATATGATGGTGAAGAGAGCACTAAACAGCTCCAGAACTCTAGAGATGGGCTCCCAAAATTTCCTGAACTACCTGAACCAACAATCCCACCCCATCTTTCACCTCACTGTTTTTCTATTACTTTTAGAAGAACTCTTCCCTTAATCAAAACCAAAAAAAAGGAAGAAATGACCAATAAAACACCTGAGCATCAGAGTGTGCCTCAAACTGGGAGGATCCTTCTGCAATCTGATACATGAGCCGGAGATCTTCCCCATGGAGTTCGTGTCCTTCTACAACAATGGTGCCTGCACAGTTGGCAGAGAGAGAGCATCTCTTACCAGAGTAAAAATCCACAATTCTAAACTCAAAAGGCTTTAAACATGAAGTATCAGATTTCAAGTACATGCACTGCAGTACATCTGCAATACAGTCAAACAGCAGTTAAGCACTAGTGAGCAGCAATGAACCAGCCACATTCCCACTTTTCACACAGGCACTTCTCCAGGCAGCAGAGCTCACTCACAGGCGCTTCGGCAACTGTTGGTGGGGAACCATCTGAATGGAATAAAACTTAAAAATAGCTTGTGTACTCCACCAAATCCTAATTTCCATTTAAGCAGTTCACTAAACAGATATAGCTGCAAAATTCGCACCCACTTGTAACTCTGGAACTGAAGGAATACTTTTAGAATAAAAACTATTGCACAAATACTCAGTTCCAATCTGATTCAGTCTCACAGAAAGCTTATTCCCTGCTTCATTTTGGCCTTACAGTAGTACTTGAAATTGCAGAATATTCCGAGTTGGGAGAGACCCACAAAGATTGAGTTCAACTCCTGGCCCTGCACAGGACACCCAACAATCCCACCACAGGCCTGGGAGCATTGTCCAAATGCTCCTTGAGCTCTGGCAGCCCTGGGGCTGTGACCCTGGAGAGCCTGTTCAGTGCCCAACCACCCTCTGGGGGAACAATCTTTTCCTAATATCCAACCTAAACCTCCCTGGATGGGGAGAAACAGTTTAACAGCAGAACAGTTTAATATCAGTGTACACAGCCATTTCTAATCTACTGTCAGCAAAATAACAGTAAAAATAATAAACCCAAATTTTCTCCTATTCTCATAACAAAAGATTTTATCGGGATGGTAAGAGGACAGTAGGCCTTACGCTCCCCTAAGCCCACAGTAGGATATATTGCCATCATTCAGGGGTTTGCACCACTACAGACCTGTCTCCTGGAACTTTTCCAGCTGCTCACTCTTCAGCTGTTTGATGGCAGCCACCAGAGGTTTGAAGGCTCCCTTGAGGCGCTTGCCCAGCACCATGTGGTCTGGCTCTGCCCTCAGCCGCACCCCGTACTTCTCCTTGTCGGCAGACAGGGTCACCCGGCGCACGTTGAGCTCCTGCAAAAAGACACCAGGAGAAAAGAAAGCGAAGCTAAAGAACAGCCATCTCTGACAGCCATGGAACAGGGACAGACGGATCAGGGGCCACAGTCCCAGGGAAGGCGTAAGCCTCAAGTTGCAAACTCTGCATGGGGCTGTCTCTGTGGTCTAAGTCACTGGCCAACACTTGAAGAGCAAATAAACCAGCAAACTGGCATGGAACCTACCCTTCAGCAGCACACCCCGTCCTCACTCTCAGCCTCTAGGTACCATGCCTCTGTTATTAACAGATACCAGCCAGCTCTCAACTCAAATCAGGCCCCTATTCAACAGCCCTTTTTATTTCACCCTCACAACTGCCTGAAGAGCTAAATCCATAACCCTGGTGTGCAGCGGCTCTGGGAATGACCTGGTAGAACTCAGGAAGGAAAATTCTGCTGAAACAGTCCTTTCAGTATGCATTGAGCCAGGGAACTACAACCACCAATTTCATGGTTTAAGTTGTACAAAACTGCCTCATTTTGTCTCCTTCCTCACCTGCAGGTCCTCACTGCACAGAAAACAACCCTGGCTCAGAAAAGCTGCCACATGTTCCCTGTAGCACAAGATCAGTGTGCTGGAGCAGCCAAAACAGCTGATAAAACTTGCATGAAACTCAGGAGGGGCCCCAGACCAAAGATAGTATTTTGCCACTACAGAAACTTATGAATGCCCATTTTTCTAAGTTACATGTGCAGTTTTTGTCCCAGTGTCTGAAGAGAACATGATGGTGATGTGGGAAGTTTTACAGAACAACTGACTGAGAGGATGGTGTTGGTACCACACGAGCAAAGATCAGGGCTAGAATCCTTTGGAGAGAGGAAAGCTGAAGGGGAATATGAATGTGAGAAGGTAAAACTGCTATTCACCAAACCCCTCAAGTGAGCGAACATGGACCAGAAAGAACAGGAGAGGGGTTAAGAGAGAAATACAAGCAGTCAACCCTTAGAACTAATGCTACCAGAGGAGCAAAGCAGGAGTGCAGCAGCAAGTTCAAAAAGGAATTAAGCCCATAACAGTAGGCACATGGAAAGATGTCAAAGGGAACCATGTCAAAAGGCATGTGCCCTTTAGTGTCTAATGCAGGTGGTGCTTATGCCAGGAGTCCACTGAAAGGGGTGGTAAGTGCTGGTGCTGTCTCTGCACGGCTTCTGTGCTGCAGGACACTGCACACACAAGGCAGGACTTGGTACAGACACCTCCAGTTTCACACAGTCTCCCTCTATTCCTGCTGTAACAGACCAGGGACAGACGCTGGCAAGTTTAAATTGTCGACATGAACTCTTCTCCAGGCACAACCTGCCCCGGCTCTGCAGCACATTTCACTCGAATTCGGCAGGTTTGGTCTGTCAGGCTGCCCAGTGCTTGAAGCACTTAGTGTTTAATGTCCACTGGAAGGTTGTTATAGAGCTCACATCAANAAGGGAACCATGTCAAAAGGCATGTGCCCTTTAGTGTCTAATGCAGGTGGTGCTTATGCCAGGAGTCCACTGAAAGGGGTGGTAAGTGCTGGTGCTGTCTCTGCACGGCCTCTGTGCTGCAGGACACTGCACACACAAGGCAGGACTTGGTACAGACACCTCCAGTTTCACACAGTCTCCCTCTATTCCTGCTGTAACAGACGCTGGCAAGTTTAAATTGCCGACATGAACTCTTCTCCAGGCACAAACCTGCATGGATCTGCATTTCACTCAAATTCGGCAGGTTTGGTCTGTCAGGCTGCCCAGTGCTTGAAGCACTTAGTGTTTAATGTCCACTGGAAGGTTGTTAGAGCTCACATCAACATGCTACAGAATCCCCAGGTGCACTTGGCAAGCAAACTACTCCAAGGCATTTAGGAAGCAGAAGTAAATGGGAGCATCAGTACGACAGGACTAGCAAGCAGCCAAACACTTAGATTGAGAAATAATGCTTAAATACAACCTCCGAGCTGCAGCCTAATTCCCTAGGAAGTCCTACTGACATGAGGAGCCAAGAACACAACTGAATCTAATTTTATTTAATACATCTTTTAGGAAATCTAATGAAAATTATGCACTTCAGAAATTCAGTTTCAATGGGGTGCTGCTGGAAACGAGCCCACGAGTGGTAAATGACAAACTCATGGGGGAAAAGAAATAATAATCCAAAAAATAGCACAAACAGAGATGACTTTGGGCCTGATTAGATACATCACAGAGAAGCCAACTCCATCAGGACAAGTTTTCTATACTAATTAGATTAGGAAACCATTCTTCTGTACACATCCATTTAAAAAAACCCAGAATGACTTCCAAAACCAGGCAAGTCTGTATCTCAGGTCTGTTTGTATCAGCCTAAGTGCTTTGACTTAAAACAATTTTTAATTTTATCTTCCTAATTACTCAAAATTTGGTCCTTAACACATCTTTCAAGCCTCATGCAGACAAGCCAAGGCAACCAGCCCTTCCCCATCACCAGTGGGAAGACCTGTACATGGAATGCCTGAACATACAGAGGCCTTTCCTTGGTGCCACGTGCCCCAGCTACGCCCAGTCCTCAGAAGAGAGACAAAGAAATGCCAGTGCTGGCATTCTCTGGGCTGGGCTCTCTAAGCAAGCAGCCTAAGAAAGGAAATAAACACTGCTTATGTAATTCTGTAAGAAATGAAAGACTGAAGGACCCCACACTGCCACAGCTCCTGTGTCAGTTCATTCAGCCCAGCCCCAGACTCAGCCACACCACATCACCATAACACCAGAGACACATGAAACACTGACAGACCTTGGGTTTGCTGGAGAAGCCCATTTTATCTGTTTTATAACAGCCCTACAAAGGGGTGGAGGTTGGAGGTTGGATTAAAACAAGATTCTGACTCTGCAGAGAGTCAAATTTACTCAGATAAAGCCTTTCCCTGGAAGCAGTTGGGAAGAGAAGGTCTGACCCAGGCTTGTAAACGGTCTCAAATACTAAAGAATAAAATGCAAGTGTGTCCAGTTGCTAAAAGCCTGTTGGATGTATTTCATTATATGAGCTTGGCTATTTTTGCATGACAACTCTATAATCTGGACAGTTCTAATATTAAAATCCATTTATTTAAATGACTTGCTATGTTCTGAAGATGAGAGAGCAGGGCTGCAGATCAAAGACTGCAGCTCCCTCAGCAAAAGTAATGAATAAAATTTTTGAAGAATTGACAAGTGTATTTTTCCAATTCTTTTGTCAGCAACTGCATGAAATTAAATGGTGTAATTTTTCTTACCGATTACCTCTGGCATCTGCAAACTTACTAGAAACACACTTCTGGCAATCACTAAAGGTTCTAAAGCTCTGAATACGTAGGAGGTCGATGAACAAAGCTGCAAACACAGCTCAAGCAAAGCTATCCCAGCCTGTCAGTAATCACTGACCTCTTTAGCTCTGCACCATCCCAGTAAATAACTGGACTGCTTGCCATGCAGTACAATAAAACACACACTAAGCTTCAGCATCAGCTTGTTGAATTTTAAGATACATAATAAAGACAAGAAAACAGACAGTACTTGGTGTTTGTGCTTCCATAAAGGCATCTGAGCTTGTTGTAAATCATCTCTCTGTAAGACACACCTTAACACTGTCTACAGTAGCAAACCAAAATAAATCAAAACACACTTATGTACAATCCAATTATGTAATCATTTACAAATTGTCAGGTGCCTCTGTTACCTTTTACTAGCTGCAGAAGGTGACAAGAAGTTTTTTCAGCTACCTTTTTGGAAGTAATTTCAGGAAGCAAACCTTATCTCACTTAAAATTGGATCCTCCAGAATCCACAAATCCAGCTTTCAGATTAAAAAAAAAAAATAAATATGGGAGAGACACTAACCTAAATTCCACAAACTCTGCTACTGAAAAGATCCAGGTATTGAAATAATAATAATAATAGCAGCAATTCTAATGCAAAATATCATAACTCCCAAGTCTAAGAGCAATAATCAATAAGCTAACATGACAGAAAAGCCTTACAATTCCACTTGCAAATTAATCAAGACTTCTTTAATTAAAATTCCTCTAGTGCACAATTTTTAAGAATTTAAGTCCCACAGTAACTAAAAGCAAGGAGCACACACGCTGATCTAGAGGTCCTGTGCACTGAGCCATGATTCCCAGAGCCAGCACTAATTCCCCCAGCAGGGTTTTTAGGGGCCCTCCATAGATGTATATTAGGCTTGGGGAAAGAGGGTATTGCTGGAGTAATACATAATTACAAGTTTAAGGGAAATCATGGAATATCCAGACTTGGAAGGGACCCAACTCCTGGCCCTGCCCAGGACACCCCAACATGACTAACAGAACAAAGTGCAGCCCATTTCAGGGAGTTAAGCTCCAAAAGCCATGAAGAGTTACTTTGCCTTTAGATGATGGGGCTTTTATCCAAACAAAGATTTGGCAGCAGGGCAGGCTGCACTTTTCTAATGGGCACACACTCCAGAGGACTGCAGTGACATAAAGGAACAGAGGAGTGTAAGAAATTTTATAGACTCACATCTTATTTATTTGACATTATAGTTCCCAAATAACACCCAGCAAAAATCCTCACTGGTCCCCTATTCTCCTTTCCCCTCTCCACCAAACCCTTCCACTCACTGCCAAAGTGGTTTTGCCCTTTAAATGAAAGAGATCACAAATTCTGTAATCCAACTTTATGACAACATGTAGTTGGACTACTGTCTTTTCACTCAGGAAATGTTTTTTTCTTTTCACTGACTAAGGAAAAGGACATTTCTAAAGCCTCTTGGTCTGTTGTGGTCAGTTTGAGCCATTAAGTATTTCTCACACTAACTGACTTCAGGTCCTCACCCACTTGCCTGCATTTCTGCACACAGGACCCACTGGTAACCCCTTTCATGACAATTCTACCTGGTGAGTGATTAATATCACCAACAGGGAAGGTNAGACCCACTGACAAACCCTTTCATGACAATTCTCTTTTAAATTCAGTTTACCTGGTGAGTTATTAATATCACCAACAGGGAAGGTTGGAGGTTTGGTTGTTCAGGTAACTGGCATAGACAATCTAGTTAAGCATCATATTCTTACCTCAAGTACATACTTCTCTAAAGATCTGATGTTTTCCAGAGCCTCTGGATCCTGATGGATAACAACCACTTCTTTCAAAGGATACTGGGGAGAAGGGGAAAAAAGAAAACAAACAAATCAGAAACTTAACTACTGAATTTTCCCAGGCTTATCCCAAAGTTACAAAGCTGTTACACATTCCCAAGGTATGATAAGAGACCTTAAGAGTTCTAACCTTGACTGGGATGGTTTTTCTGTCTCTGATTACTCGCCCAAGCTCAATCACAGACTGCAAACAAGAAACGGCACTTTCAATTTTTTTGTCGATGAGATCCTCCCTAGATTGGAAAGGAAACATTATATTGCTTCATTTTCACTGCATCTGTTTGAGAAGATTGAAAACATTTTACCCCCTTCTCCGAAATCTCCTACAACAGACTCAGTTATGCCTTGGTTGGAGCAATTTGGAAAATGAACAAACGGGTTTTTCCTCCCTCTTTGTTGTGGAGAAGATGAGGAGGAAATAACTTGCTGAAAACAAATAGCAGAGCTATTTTTAAATCTTTTGTTAGCACCTCTCACAAGGTGGAGGAGATGGATTGAGTCATACTACCTATTCTATTAACATCCAATATAAAGCACAATTTACATTTGTAATATCATAAGAAGATGCAAAAAGATATCATAAATCGGGTACTTATAAAGACAATGAATTACCTCTAATGCAACAATTCACTGGATCTCAATTTTTCATCTTTTCCAGGAGTTACAGATATTTGAGTCTGAGATTTTACACAGCCTTGTCATCCTTCCTGGCTCCATCATTTTAATACCCTTCCATTTGGAGGCAAGGCAGGGTTGGGTGGAGGGTTTTTTTGCCCTTTGGGTTTTTTTGGGGGGGATTGGGAGGGGAGAGGATTGGGATTGAATTTTTGGTCTTTTTTTTGAGTGAGTTGATGTTCACATCTTGTTTTGAATGTACAAGCAGCCAAGAGTTCTGTAAACGTGGCTTTCTTGCTTTCTCAAGTAGATGCATCACCTCAGCTGCTACTCAAAGACTGCACAAGCACCACATCAAGAGCAGAGGAATCAGTTTAAAAGACAGATGTGAATAAAATGAACAGAGATACTTGCTGTAATATTTTTTAGCAAAAATACTGGGATGAAAACCACATATCCCATAAGGACTGGCCAGAAAAACAGAGCTGGTAAAGCAAAAACTTAGAACTGGAATATCCCCATGTTCTGCATTAGGGCTTTAAGATGTCACTACCTATTTTGAAGCTTTTGTTCTTCCAAAAGCCAGACCTTCAGGACAGTCCTCCAAAAACTTGGAAATGTGTAAGTTGCAAGAGAGAAGATTTTGCTCCCAGAAAGATTCATATAGGATTATGTGGCAGTATTTCAGTATTACTTGCCATTACTTAACAACATGGTAGAGCCACAAAATGACAGTATTTTTCACAGACTGAATGCACATCCACCAAATTTAATGCAACCCATCTGTTCAGAAACTCAACAACCCAGTACTACCCCAGTGGGGTTTATAACACAGGTGTTGAGCCAAGTTCAGCTGTGAAAGTGGCCACATCCCTCAGCTTTATCTGCACTTACCCATCATATTGTTATAGTGGTATTTTCTGTAACTGCATCCAAAAATATCCCTTATTATTAAATGACAATCCTGTCATCAGAAAAACAACCTAAATGCAATTATGTGCTTCACAATTCAAGGTGAAACTCAAACTCCAACATTAACCTGCTTTTGAAAACACATCTTTTTATCTAACAAGGGAACAACTGATACACAGGGGAGCCAATAAATTACACAAACTAGTAGCAGACAAAAATACAAACAAAATGCAATATAGAGGGAAGCTGTGCAAGCCACTCAAATATCTCATGTTGGCATGATACAGCAGCAAGTCAGTCAGCCCTAACTGGAGTAAAAAGTGATTAATCCACTTTTAAATGTTCATGTTAAGGCCATGCCTGAACTGAGCCTCTGTGAATAGCTCTCCCCCCTTCCATGCCTCCATTCTGCAGGAGCTCAAACCCATTCCTGCCAGCTCACTGAGTAGGGCTGCATTCCTTGATTACATATTCTCCACAGCGCTTTCCCAGGGAACAGAAAATCAGCACTGTCATTATGTCAATCTCCAACTCCCTGTTGCAATAACTCTCACTATTAAAGCTCTCAGGAAGACCATACACCCTTCTCAAAGGATACAGCATCCATAAAGAAACACCATTATGGAAGGTTTAAATTTTTAAACTGGCACGTAAAGTATCAAGGTCAGATCCCCTGTCCTTGAGGGTTTTCAAACCGAGCTCCAACACTAAAGGAAAGTTCCTTCTCTTATATTCAGTGACCAAGAGAACACTGAGATGCAGGAACTAACTTAATCCACTGCAATACTACTGTGCCCCTCAGCTGGATTAAAAAAAAACCCTCAAAACACCAAAACTAAACCAGAAATACTTCAGTTGCCAAGTTTTACCTGGGTTGAGTTGATACTAAGAGACCTTCTGTAGATGCTACAGCTTCTAGTCAGTGCACAGTTTGAGGAATAAAAACTATATTCCTTGCCCACCATAAGAAAATATGGGTGGAGAACATGCATTCCTCTTAATTTTTTTCTTTCCTATCTATAATCCTTAACCTAGCACAAATCTACTGCCTACATGTGGAGGGAAAAGAAAATTCCCAGCTAAAATTGACAGTGAAGTGTGAAGTTCACTGATAGTGAAACCTTCTCCTACAGCAAAGAGAGTAACATTAATCACAGCTAAATCAAAATTTAAACATTTTTTGCTTATAAAAAAAAAAGAGCATGTTGACTAGCATCCCCAAAATTTTTTTCAGGGACAAAGGAATATTCACATTATTAAAGTAGTTTGTTTTCTTGTTATGCAGCTTTAAACACAAGTCAAGGAGCACTGTTCCATGAAATTAAAAAAAAAATTTTACAAGCCCTACTGCCTCAAGAAATAACCAAAACCCCATTTTGCCACATAGCAACTGCCTCTTACCTGACTTGGGGGAGCATGAGGTAGTGGATGCTCTCAGTGTTCTTTTCCTGAACCGAGGCCGGATCGATAAGTGTTTTCAGATTTTGGTACATCAGCTCGGTGATAAATGGAGTATATGGTGCCTGTAATGTTAAATTCAATCATCATATTTTCTTTATTGCTTGTACATTATGAATCAATAATACTATGAATTGCATAGGGACAGTTCAGCAAAAACAAGTGTTTACAGTGTCTGCAACTGTGACATTATTCCAAATGCAGACTGAAATAAATGGTGGAATTGGCACTGCTTATTTACCTCCTTCCTGATATTTACATGTTACTTTTGGGCATCACATAAGAAATCATAATGTCTCTTTATCTGGTGATATTTGCCTTCTTTTTAATACCATGGGGCAGAGAAGCCCCATAAATGGTGGAGGCAGAAAACAAAGGGGGAGCTACCCAAAGATATTTTTACATTAAGAAAAATAAAGTGTTATTGATAGTGGGCTGTAACTCCCTTACCATAAGTCTGCACATGGAGAACAACACACTGAACAAGGTTTCCAAGGCCATAATGCAGTCTTCGGTCCCATTCTCACCCTATATGAAGAATTCACCAAAAAGAAAAGCAATTGCAGTTTTAGGATCAGTAAGTTCACTTCAATAAACTTCCAAAATGTCCTGTGTTAATGCAATACACTGGTTTCCTAAATTGTGTACATTTTGCTCAATTCCATCCAGCAAGTGCAGCAGAATCACTGGGTATTCTGTTGGACTGGTTTTCCTCATAAAGCAGAGGAGGGAGAAAAAAAAAAGTTAACTTCTCATTCCCACTACCAGGCACGAACTGATAGCATTTAAAATCATAAAATGATTTTGTGTAACACCATGGAGTTGCAATGCATTCCCCTAAGACAGACACCAGGGTTCAGTTCCCAGTGCAAGGTTGGAGCAGCACAGCCCTACCTTTAGTCTCCTGCGGTTCATTCTGACGTACCAGTTGGTCAGAACATCAACAAACTTCACCAAGCGAGGGACCACCGTGTACAGCCTGTAAGCTGGAGGGGAAAAATGTTGCCTGGAGTTAATATCTGCCCTTTGCATCAAGCCCCTCACTCACAGAAACACGTTATCATTTGCAGCTCTGGTGCTGAACACGAAACTTGAGCAGCAGCTCAAAACAGGGACCAGACACACAGTTACATTCCAACTGTATTTTGAAATCACACATCATCTGTTCTCGTGCCTCAAGACAAACATCCACCAGCAAATTGCTTCCCTAATCCCACACAAACACGCATTATGGAAGCCTTATGCTTTTATCTGCCTCGTAAAGAGGATAGTGGATAAGAGACTATTAATCGCAGAGGATTTGGCAAATCCTAGATTTGCACATGCTGCAAATACAGCCAAGTCACTGGAAGTTTAACAGAAATTACTGTAGATCCATAAAATAAAATTTCCTTAATTACTGCCAACGCTTCCTTTTTTGCCCACCAGATTCAAATGAGGCACCTACTCCAATCAATTCTCCCTGAATTAATTACAGATTTTTATTATTTTTTTAAGGAACACAGTAAGCTTCAAGAATGTAAGGCAGTAGCAAGACTGACAAGTTAAGAGATAAACAGAGCTGTATTTTCAAGTTCTGTGCAACATGAAAGCATGGAGGACTGCCAGCACCAAAGAGGTCATCACCTGCATCACTATGCAACAGGGAAACAAATTTCAGTTGTTCATGAGAAATTAGAGGAGTGGGGATGGACCTTAAACAGGACTCTTTTTTTTAAGGAGAAACTTGTATATAACTTCTCTAAAAGCCAAGAACTGCTTGATCTTTATTCTGAATCAGTGTCATTAATCAACCAGCCACTGAATAAAATGGATCTTGGCTTTAAAAGCTCCACCACACTTTTCACTGAGTTTTCTAAACCAGAAGTGTTTTTTAAGGCCAAGCAGTGGTATTTAAACCTAAAAAGGAAATGCTCAGAAGATTCATGCCATGGTAGGGAAGACATTATTTATGTGGGAATCTGTACTCCTAAAGAACTCCACGCTCTCCTCTAGTTAGGCATTATCTAGTCAGGAAACTGGTTAAAAGCAAATTTAAAAACTCAAAAAGCCTCCATTCAAGGAAAATATATCTTTAACAAGAGATTCCAGTTAGCCTGGCAACACGCATTTCTCTTCTCGATAGCTCTAACCCCAGTTCATGAACCAAAACAAGAAATCTTAATTTTTCATGATTTGAGGAAGATGTGCCTGTGCATGGAAACATGTGCCCATACACACACAATTTTTCACTTTCTCATCAGGAGAAAAATTGCTCTACTAAAATAAGTGCTTGTATCGGGCACTTTAGAAGAAAAAAACAGCCCAGTAAGGTTTACTGATTTTTAATACACACTTTTTTAAACCCCCCCTTGAAACTCAAAGGATTGTTTGTCCCGTTGCTTTCTGTAATATCTTCCCAAGATCTTGCTACTTGCCCTGTTCATTAAAGAGTCCAAAAATCCCAGGAGTTTCCATTATAAGGGATGAGGCTACTGTTCCAAAGCTAGTAACTCCTTTGGATAAGGGTATCATCACAAAAGTGAAGCTACAAGAGGTTACACACACACCCCTTCCCAACCTGGGCACTCCTGAGGAGGGTTTTGGAGCTACTGCTCCAGTTCTGGGCACCAGAGGTACCACACAACAGCAAACCAAACACTCATGTGGGGTTCCAACACGTGGAACTTCTGATATTTTCCATGGATAATGGAAAAAAGGCTCCTTTGGGAAAAGCGGTGCCTCCTTTTCTCCAACTGCACACGTTCTCAGAAGGCAAAGCTCTCCCCATCCAGGACTGGCAGAGGGTTGTTACACCTCTCAAGTTTTTCCAGGCTCTCCCAGCATGCCAAAACTGGAGTGTGCACAGGTACCTTTCTCCTCCCTCCCTCAGCCTCTTCAAGAGAGGTCAACCCTACTCTGACAGGGGCTCCACTCAGGCTGACACATCACTGGCTGTTCAAGCTGACAGTAGAAACTGGGGCAGAATTAACATAAGTTTTACTTCATGGAAACATTTTTTTCCAGAGGCAATCAATGTAAAATTTAGCTACACTCTAAAATACACTCAATGAAAGCAAAGAAGCAAAGCTCAGTTGCAGCATCTCTCTGGTTACTGGTGTCTCCTCACCACTGCCAGGTTCAAGCCTGTGTTTTCTTACACCCCATCACACACCCAGCTGCAGGAATATAGATTTATAGTGTATTTATCTCTTTTACCTTGCATTTGAGGGTATCAGTCATCATAATAAGTTCCCCTTGTCTCTTCCTGACATATTTCCTACTTGAAGTGATATGAAGTAGAAATCTTTTTAAAAAAAAAAAGATCCTCAAATAACTTTGTAAAAGAGACTAGCACAAGAGTATCATGTCACAGTACACAAATTCACTGCATCTCACTAATATCTGCCTGACTGAAGTCAGAGTTAATGCAGAAAAATAACTTGAAAAATCCTGTTTATTAATCCCTTCCAAATGAGACTGTCACTCATTTGATGAGCACATGATGTTATCTTCATCTAACACAAGACAACAGCATTTCATACCAACACCACTGTCTTGGAAATCTTTAGGCTGTCATTTTCCAATGGAAATTCTTTTCTCCTGCTTGGAAGACCTTCTTGTTCTGTAAAGATGGCTGTTGACACATCCCCTTTTGTTACCTTCATCTTCCTCTGAGAAATCCTGAGCAGAAAATTCAAGTTTCTCCCCCCCATATTCACCTTCCTGCAAATAATTCTATTTAAGCCGTGCACTGATCCAAGATCCCAAGTTCACAAATACACCAACTGATTTTCCACAGTCCCTCAAGCATTTTCCTCCTTATCTGAAGCACATGAACTAGTGTAGCTCTGCATATTTCTGCTTGGCAACACATGAAACCAAACACACAGCGCCATCAGATTTCAAGGACAAAACTGGTAGGAAGAAGCCCCATTTTCATCAACAAGAGGCTGCCTACATCATATTCCTGGGTTTGGTAGCTTGAGGATTCTTTCTTCTTTTAATGAAATGTTCTTAGATGACCTCACATGAAGTTTGCTATTACCAAAATTACCTGCTTTATCTACTGTAGCAAGATAAACCCATCTTACTCATCTTGGTGAGAGTGATCAGTCTGAGAGGGGGGAATGCAAGAGATGAGTGAAGCACTGTGACTGTTCTGTGTCGTGAACTCACATTTGGCATTTAGCTGTTTCCTTATTATCTATTATCCCACTAATACCTTCCTTCTCCCCAACCCCAAGGCTTCTAAAATTCTTCAGAGGACAACTTAAGATCACAGGCATTGGGGGGGAGGTTATTTGTTGATTCACAAACAGGAATGCCAACAGCCAAAGCCACCCTCTTTCCAATATTTGGGGTTCCAGTGCCTTTAAAGGCATCACAACCTCTTCAAATCCCACTGTGACTTTATCTGCAAGTTTATAAACTTACAGCACCAGAACAGCTACTTCAGGGAGCTCTTGCAGCTACTCCTCTTTGCAATTAATAGTGTCTTAATGCAATGTGAGCATTGAAGGGTGTGGGATGATGAAAAAGACAACATGCAGGAAGAAAAAGCAGGAGAGCACCTGCAATATCCTAGTGCTATCCATCCTGCTGCACACACTCCCAATATGATTACAAAGAAACCCTCTCCATGGAGCTACACCAGGAAAAATTTATTGCCAATGCTCATACACCTCCAAAAGTTATTTTATACAACTGACAAGCACTGCCCATTTTATCTTTTTTTTACAGCTTCTCCAAATTCTATTTAGCTTCCTTTTCACTGCTGTCTTTCAGTAACTATTATAATATTATTAATTGCTCCAAGCACTGCAGAAGACGTTGTTACAGCAACAGGCTACATCACTGAGTTCACACAATTAGCTGTGACAAAAAAAGCCTCATCACTTTTTGAAATCTCCTGAACAAGCACAGCAAAATCTGACTTAACACCCATGAAAGCAGCATTCCAGAGTAGCTGGTTAAAGATTTCCTTCCTTTTATCAAGTCTCTCATGGAATTTGGAAATCTCTGGATGGAATGGTGAGTTCCCTAATGAAACATGAAACACCCATACAATTCTTCCCCCCCAGCAAACGTGCATACCTGCCATTTCAGCTCTGAAGAACTGAATGAGTGACTGGGTGAAAGAAAGAATCCATTTATCCATGATGTTATTGCTCTCCTTAACTGTGTTCTCATTGTAAAGGAATTCTCTTCCCTCATCCTATCGTCAACATAAAAACACAAAGCACATTTTCAAGTCATAAGGGGATATATTCAAACCTCTACATCCAATTACCTGCCAGCCACCTGTATTTTGGCATCTTCACTGTGTTACACTGGTTTCTTAAGAGAGAACATGAAATTCCAGACACAGGCATGTAAGAGAAAAGAGCTAAGGAAAGAGCTGCCTCACCACAACTTTAAACTGCAGTGATTAGGGTCTGTTAAAGCAGATCAAAAGCAGGACAGCAATATGTGGTCCTCCTTTCTTTGTGTGCAGTGTCAGCCCCAGCTTCCAGACACAGGGCAGGACCCTTTGAATTTAACTAATTCCTTTCATCCAGGGGGATCTGAGGCGCTTCCAAGACATGTACTGTGAAGCTGGATTCAATTTGGGGAACGCAAATAGAAACAAAACAGTTATTTTTTAAGAGCATGTGACAATTTCAACAAGTCAAAACACAGGAGAATGTAACAACTTGAGAAAGCAGGTGGAATTTTTAGGCATCCACCACGCACACAGTGCATTTTGCTGCTTTCCAGAACACTGAGGTTTACACCCATCTGAGAAATGTCATCACTTGGCTGACTCTGCAGGGCATTGCAAGCAAGACCACACACAAGCACATCTGTCTGTGCCCACAGGGTGACTCTTTTCCATTTAATATTCTTACAGTTGGCTGAAAACAGGGGATTTCTTTATTTTTTTTTCCTCAGATTTACAAACAGTATTTAACATCTGGTTTTAAGAGTCTTCAGTCTTTCCCTTGCCTGAGAGTTCATATGAAAAGATCTGTTTTGATTATTTCACTCAGGAGTTATGGATCCACTCACAGAGTATAAGGGAGAGGATTTTTAGGACAGAAATGCAGAGGAGCAGCAATCCCAACATGAGGTCAGCTATCATCTAACTACAATTACTGTGGGAATTACAGTAAACATAAAATTATTATTCGACCTCATCCAGGACACTGGGATTTTAGTTTCTCTCTTGTAGGAAGCAGAATACAATGAAAAAATTGTTTAAGCCTGTGTAGGAAATCTAATTTAAGCACTATCACCTCCAAATGCACATTCTTCTGCCTAATTTGGGACACAGGAATGGAATTACTATTAAGAAAGACAAATTACATCTGCTGAAATACTGAAACTATCCACTTAAGCACCTGGATTTTCCACTGGGGTCTTCCAGCCCCAATTGAGCTGATCTTGCAAGATTTAATGGGATCACAGCAAAAAGCTGCAAAGCACACTTCAGACAATTCAAAGGTCAAACAGGAAAAAAACAAGTATATTTTGGGGGCAATGTGTAAGTTTGTCTGATGAGTGCTGTCTAGGGATCCTAAAAAAAGACTTGTTAAATATTAGGATTAGGAGTTAGCAGACTTTCTTCCCAAAAGAGGTTGTTAAAGATGATAGAACCATTTGTTTAAGCTATTTACTGTACTAACTACTGAAGTCAGCTGCCTTTACTGCCTCAAATGGCAGCTCCCCACAGTGACCAGGCTGCTACTGCCACTGCCTGTGTAAGTACAAGGTTTAAGACTTTTTAGTTTCCACTCTCCCCTAAAAGTCCACATGAACAAGGGGTAACCTTCTATCATTAATCTCAGCTGAAAGATTAAAATTGGTTTCAAAAGAAACTATATAATATATATATCAAGTCTTCAATTTTAATGAAAAATTACTATGAGAAAAATTTTAAAGCTTGCTGAAAGTGTAGAAACTCATGTCAGTCATCCAGCATTTTTAGGAGACTTCAAATGTAATCTGCAAGTCTAAAGTATTATTGCTTTTGTGATTTGCCTTTCTTTCCATTCCATTTCTGAATCTTTTTTTTTTAAGTCATATTTAAATTTAACTGTTGAAAAAATAACCATCATGTTACAGAAGGCAATCTTCATGCTGTGGCTAATGTATTCAGGATCCAGTATTCCCAAGTTAAGCATTTTAATGCAGAATCATAATTAAAGTTCCAGTAAATGAGTTTGCTCAAGGAACTGTCACAGCAGCCACTACTGAAAATAACTTTCCTGACTTATTTGCAGTTCTGCTGGTGTTCAAGCTGTGTGGTGCTGAACTCTGCTCCCAGTACACAGGAACCTGCAGGCCAGTGCCTCCTCAGACAGATCCTCCCTGTGCTGGAGCTGTCCTGGCTACAGGACACAGGGTAAAAGCAAAGAACCAGCAGCACTAGGACAGTTTTGGTGGTACCTGCTGCCTCCAAGCCGCTACAAAAACATGGATATAAAAAACCAACCAGGTTTAGCACAGACATTTCAGAAGGATTCCCTCAAGCATGAGGTACTTGGCTTTTAACTGGTGTCCCCAGCAAGGTGAGGAGCAGCAGGTAATTGCTCAGAATGTACTGACCCCAGAGACATCAAGTCCCTTGCCTTGTTCTCAGGAGTATGAATGCAATGTTATCCCACTGACCTGAAACAAAAGGGAGTCAACAGCAACATCCCACTGACCTGGGAAATGGCAGCTGTTATGTCCTGACAGTTCCCTACCTTCCACTCCTCCTTTCTACCTAATAACCTCGGTCAAGAAGAGAAAGATACAGGTGATTACAGCTTTATAAAACATGGTACAAACAGCAAATAACAAATTAACAGCAAGTACATACAACCTGAGCTAACTGTGAAGTCAAGTCTTGCTTAGAACCAGGAGGTGAAGATCAGATGACAGTCAGAGTCCAGACCTCCCTTGCAATCTAAATTTCCCTACAGTGCTAATTCACCAACAGTGGAAGAAGCACAGAGCTTCCACTGCTTCCCAGTGCTCCAGAGATCTGTACCTTGTGCTGCAGGATCTGAACATTCTGGACCAGGAAGCGATAGGCATTGTACCAGGGCAGGAACACATCCTTCAGGATATCCCTCACCCCTTCCTCCTTAAACCTCAGATTTTCTGCTCTTACCACAGGAGAATTGATCAGGTATAACCTGCAAAATAAGAACACAATACTTCAAAGCTTAAAACTGCATATACTGATAGAGTTTCACACTAAGAACTCTAAAGAAGAATTTATATATATAATATATTGAACAAGAACAATTTACTTCTTAGTGTTACATGATCTTTTTTAAGATACTGCATACAGAATTGGAATTTAAATTTTCTTTCTTACTCTGGAAGTTAATTGGAGTGCTAAGAGAAGCTCAGACGCTGTCACAGGATAAAACAAGCAGAGGTTGCATGGAATTAGTGTTTATTTTTAGAACGACACCTGTTGTTTTGGTAATTTTTGAATTCTTTAACAATGACCCAGTATCTTTGTACTCAATCCAGTTCATTTCCTCAATTAGGAAAAGCTTTGAGCCTACTGCAAAGACAGAACTAAGAGCAAGGCAAAACAGGCAAATCCAAGTAAGGGAGCAAAAATTAACATTTTCAAGACAGATAATGCCAAAGGATGAACCTCCCACCAATGTAAATGTGCCTCAGCTCCAAAGACAACTCTGGGGGAGCAAAGCAGGGGATCCAGGTGACACCAACTACTTACACAGGGACAGACATATCCCCCAGCTCCCTGGGTTGCTGTGAGTTCACAAAAAATCATCTTTACACTTTATTCCATCTTCTTCCCCAAATAAACATTTTGCCTACAGAAATAAGCTGGCATCTATCAAGTTAACTCAAAGAGAAACCAGGTCTTACTCAGGTATCAAAAAAACTCCATTGAGATACACTTGACTTAATTTTCCAAATAGGAAAAATAAACCAAACATTTATTTTCTTTCAAGATTGTAGCATTTCTAAAGGGAAACTTATTAATCCATTTTCTGACATTTTATCAACCTTTTAAATCGTGATTCCAAACTAATATAACTTTACAGGCATTTCCTTTAGGAGGCTTTAAAATCTTAATGGGGTTTGACACAGCACATTCAGGAATACCAGACCATAAATTCTTCAGGAGAGAGAGAGCTTCTTGCATAAAAATGAATAGATAAAAATAGAGCTGCCAGAATAAACAGACAGTAATGCAGCACAGAAATGGGTATTTTCAGTACTGTATTGGAAAAAAAAAGTTTTTAAATATTGATACATAGAATGGCTTGGAAGGGACCTCAAAGATCATCCACTTGAATTAATATCTAAATTCAAATTATAAACTTACAGAAGTACAGAATAATCAAGTGTGGTAATGAACCAGTAAGTCCTTAAAGTAAAATAGAATTTTTAAATCTATACTTAAACCAAACCTTCCATCACAATTATTTATGTGCCTCCGTTTTGGTGGTGGTTTATGTGGGGTTTGTTTGTTTTAATATAGCACCCTATCTCGCCTTACAACAAGTAAATGTTAAAAGAGGAGTAATTTCCTAAATTATTCCAATGCTACAATATCTATTCTGTGGAAAGAGAAATAAGGGACACAATAAAAGAAGAATTCTATCAATTTAGTTACTCCAGGTGATATCACCCCCTGGGCAGAAAACAAAACCTTCCTCAAATCAAGGCAGAATTACCAAGTTTTCTAACAATGTATGAGAAGCAACAAGTAACCTCCTCTTCACCTCTCTAAACCAGTAGCCTGTGGCATTATTTCTTCTGCATTTTAAGAACTGACTGAGAGGAAAATGCAACTTGTCCCTTCTAAAAACAATACTTACCTCAGGATACATGAAAGCAAAGGGCTTGTAAAGATTATGACCAGTAAATTCTTTCTGACATAGTTCAACTTTGACAAGTATCCAGCCCAAGTCAGAGGTCTCAGCAATATTGAAACAGAACTGGTTTGGCCATTCTTACACGTTTCACTCAGTATTCCCAGTTCCATGAAGTCTGAAGTTGGGCTGTTAAATTCACTGTGCTGTTATTTCTGCTGTTTGCCCTTTCTACACAACTCCATATTCACTTCAACAACTTATATCTATATTTTCTGCTGATCTATTTATCAGGCTACTGCTGAGAATACTTCAAAGCTGTAGTTAAAATATACATGGTACTGCAAAATCTAAAGTAACTCTGCAGGGAAACAGTGCCAAGGAAAAAGCCTCAGTTGTAGCTTTTGCTATAAACAGAGCACATCAAGCACTTCAGTGAATAAGCAGAGAACTAAACTGCAGAGCTCCTTCCAGAAATGAGCCCAGGCTGCAATGCTTTTTACTCTGTGTGGGTGTAGGTATAAATAAATGTGACATTAAAGAATGAGTACACAGGCAGAAAAATGAATTGGCTTTTTAGAAGTAGGAAAAAAAAGCAAGCCCCATAAATACTGGAAGTGTAACTTCTGGTGTTTGAGATTTTTTGGGTTGTTTATAAAAAAGGCTGATTTTTTTTTTTTACAGAAACATCACCTGCAATTTAAAAATTTCCAATATGAGTTAACTCCAACTCTTTTCACTCATATTATTCCAGCTACCAATTCGCTGATATCTTGCTAACAGATTTTATTTGTAAAGAACAACCTTGATCAGATTTAAGAACTCCCTCCAACTCTCCATTGTAAACACACACAAGAAGATCATGTATGAGCACTTGTAAATGCTAAAGCTTGAAACAAGGAACTACATATTGATTTTTTAAAATTATCTAGAAGAAGCAACAACCACCTTCCTCGAATAAACAAAATCCTACACTAAGCTTTCATTCAGCCTCACTGTGTACCGCTGTAAATTCAATGTGTGTGATAGTTTAAGGTTTTCTTATATACAGCAAGAATTACAGGGCTCTTGAGAGAGGCCTAACTAGTGTACTCCTGCAGTTATTAAAATGTCTTTATTGTACCTTTACCTCAAGGTACCACTTCATGCATGTAGTTAGTGCACCGAGCCAATGTACCAGGCAACTGCATAATTACTTTGTGTATCAGTGTAATTTTAATGAAACACTTGAATTGTGTTTAATCTCTGTTTGACCAGGGCAATTTATACAAACACATTAGGGTGCTCCACTTCTGCTCTTCTGGTTGTACTATTATTATTGCATATTCTACACTTACATCAACAAAACCAAAGGGCTTTCTCTCCAGAAAACATTTTGTGCATTATACAGTAACCCTTCCCTAAAATAATGATTTAACAGTAAATTAGTTGTCTTTTATTCAAGTTGTCACTGGATCCACTCAGACTATCAGTGCAACAGGAGAGCTGGCTGGAGTGCAAGCATCCTGCACAAAGAGCCTCCAGTCAGCCTGGGCTGGCACCAGCCCTGAGGGAGACATGACAAGGGCACAAAGTCCAGGCACTGTAACCACTGCCAGTGCTCTGGAGTCACCCACTATTCCAGACAATTGGCTGTCACAGTGGTCTGGAAGTTTCTAAATTTCTAAAAATAAGTTCCTTCCTGCTGCAAACTGTCAAAGCCCCTAACAGCCCCCCCAGTATGTGTGTGCCATGAACAGAGAGCCAACACATCCCACTGTACATTGATCCAAGAAATCCTACCTTAGTGCATCAGCTCCATAACTATTTACAATGCTCATTGGATCGGGATAATTCTTCTTCCTTTTGCTCATTTTTTGGCCATCACTAGAAAATATCAGAATGGAGGCATTAATTCCCAGAATTCTTGTCATACATGCAATGCATTTGTTTTCAATCAATCCCTCCAGCCCACTGGCAAAGCTTTAGTTGGAAATAAAGGGAAACAAATATAATTAACTTAAAGTTACATGTAAAACTACATTTATCATCCCCTTTAGTCTGCATAACAGGTATAATTTCTTTCCTATTCTGACTTGTTACTCATTTTCTCTCTCTAGGAAGGACTAATCCTGCTGGAAAGAACCAAGTGCAACAGAGAGCTGGGATGTGGGAACCTCTCACTCTCAGGTGCCTCTTATCTCCTACAACACTGAATCACACTAACAAGCCTTAACAGCTCCAAAGTTCATTTCAGATTCCATTTACAATTTGCAGGACTTATCTGAAACATTCTTTGACTAAAAATCTGCTCAGGGAAGAGCTGACTGACACACCAACCTGGCAAGAACGAGGCCATTCACAATGACATTCTTGAAAGGGGGCCTTCCAAAGAGAGCAGTGGAGAGCACCAGCAAAGTGTAGAACCTGAAACAAGAGACAACATAAACCTGACTTTATAAACATATCAAGCTAAAGTCTGCATGTCTTCCTTACAAATGAAATGTTTCATTATGCTGCTTTCCTCTAGCAAAGTTAAAATTTACGTCTGTGGAGCATTTGTGTGGCAAAGACTCAGAAGAGAAGCTCACTGAAAGTAGATCTTCTTTGTAGCTGTTTGTTCAGCTGGGATCTACTAGTCCAAGAAGGCTGAAAAATTGTAATAGTTACTAAGCATTAGAAAGGTATGAAGAAGAAAACTGTAGTATTTTCCCCCTTTAATACTGAAAAGGGAATTCAGTCCCTGAACAAGTTTCCCATTTGTTCACTGTAAACCTCTGAACACAGGATCTGTCAGGAACAAACATGGAGACAGGACCAGCACACTTTTGTGTGTGTTTGTGTGTATGTGTGTTAACTGTGTGTTTTTCAAACTAGCAGATAATGGAACAGCTACTCCTGGTAGTACAAAAGCAAGTTATCAAAAATGAGAAGAGCCTCCTTCCAATGAAGCCAACACTTTGACTGGACAGTTATGGTTACCTGGTTAAATTAGGCATCACTAGAAACTAGGAGAATGTAGGTGTTGCCACGACAAAGGGCAGTAGTGGTTTCTCCCCATTTCATGTTCTATGTTTACAGTCACTCTATAAACTGTCTGGGACACTTAGGAAATCAGTGCTGGAACAAGCACAGGCACCTATTGTTCAACAGGCTGATATATAACTGAGAAATTAAGTGGAGCTGCAGGAAAATGTGATAATTTCACACTCAGGAGTCAGAGCCTTCACCAAAGGAGGGATCTGTGAGCTGCTGGAACTGCACTGTTGGTAATTACTTTTAAGAAAATAACTGGAGGGTGGGCCACAGGTTTCCTGGTTCAAAACAAGCATCACACTGACAACTGCTTAGCAACCTTCAAAGAGAAGGTGATTATAAAAAACCTGTAGTAAGACACAGGAGGTTGTGTCTCAGAACTACGTATTTGCCTGAAGATTTAGTGGAGAAACACTTCAGGGGGGAAAAAAAGATAATAAATCCCCTTGTATACTCCAGAGTTGTTTTTATCAAAAAGCTGCCTATAATTGCAAAGGCTTTATTCTGACACTTAAAGGTCCTCTGTAAAGATTGCTGTGTGTATTATTGCATTTATTAAGTGACTTACATGACAACTCTGATCTTATCTCAGACAGGGCCTCTACCTTTCAAAATCACCTCAGCTCACACTGCAGGATACAAGATCTCTTTCTTAAATTGCATTTTAATTTTATGAATTTTAACCAACACTCCTCCACCTGTACAGAAACATGCACCCAAAATCCCTGTCTTCTTTTTTAACCTTCTTAAGAAAACCTCTAGACAGAAATATCTGAGCATTTACTCAGATGATCAGCATCTGTAAGGCTACAGCTCATTACAAACACAGTAGTTCTTCCTTAGGACTTACTACAAAAGGTCCCTCATGGACAAACTCCCAGTGCTTTCTGCAAAATTTCTCACAAATTCTCATATTAGAGCACCTGCATTTGCAGTCAAAAAGAACAAAGCAGAACCAACTAGGAGATATTTCAATAGTGTTTGTATTAGGAAAACTGGACAGATGGGCCGTGGGCACCCAGAACATTTCACAAATTTTATGTTCTTTGCATTATCAGACCCAATGAGCCTCAGCAAGAGGTACCTTGGCTGATGACAGCTACAAGACTGTCTTTGAGAACCTGTGATCCCCTGGTTTACATACATTCTGATGGAACTCTTCTCAGCCTTCCTCAGATTGTGCTTTTGAGAAAATTCACCTCATTCACTCTGAATATTTTAGTGTCTCTCCGCACCTTATTTTTTAAATACCTTGTCCACAGACATATTTGTTTCCTGAAAACTTCCTCAACTTATCTCTACTGGTTCATCTTCCATTCACCAAATCTCAGTCTGTTCCTGAATATGCCCTTGCAGATAAAGAGCTGTCAGTCAAACAACAAGCTGCCAGTAAAAACAACCTTGACAGAGAACTCCAATTCTTTGCTCTACTTCAGTCCTCTTCCACTCCCCTTAAAAAGGGAGAAAACTCCTTTATCGAACAACTGTGGGTAAACTCACGACCTTATGGGGTTCATGCCAAAACCCTCCAGCTCTGAGTGCCCTGCAGGCCACCACATTCTAACTATGACTATAAATCTTGTTGCAGCTGCCTACATACAGTCAGAGACAGAGCCTTTCCTACCAATCTGCCTGGATTGCCAACCCAGCTACTCTAAGATTCTTTCCTGTGGCTTTAACAAATATAATTCAACTGTTTCTCTATCCATGTAAAAAGTCATCAAAAACATCACTCTCCTGGCTCATCACCTTGGTCACATTAATTTTCCCCTTGTCTCCCTTGACTTTCTCCCCTCCCCTGTGGAGTCAAAGAGAAGCCACCAGAACTCCATCCCCTGAGCCTTTCACCACGTCCCAGTCCTCACTTCACAGCAGCTGCAGCCCCTGACCTGACACAAAACCAATCTCCAATCTGAATCTTCACACTTTATACAGAATGTGCCAAATGAAAATCACATACTGTGCTCTTAACGCTTCAGAACTCACCAGCTTGTTGTTCACTTAGACCTCACATCTTAATTCCTTCCTTCTTTCACAAAACAGAAGTGCTCTACTGCAAACCACCCAACATTTGTTGTTATCAAATGTTTACTGGAACTGTAACTACCAGAAATAGCCTTTGTATCCACATAAAGTTCCCAAACCATTTTTAATGCTGCTGAACTTTTACAATCCAGTAGTTCCATTGCACAATGTGGTCCATTTTTTTATATTTTATTTCATTTCTTGTTATCTAAATGACAACAAATGCCCTTTGATCTTATCAAACGTAGCAGGGAGAAAATCAGTTTCTGCCCATGCCTTTTGCACACATTTTATGTCTTATGTTCTTTCATTTGTCTCTTTTCTAATTATTTCTCAGACAGAAAGAATAAGGGGGGAAAATTAAGCTTTTAATTGTCCTTTTGCTATCCAGCAATACTTGGTTGTCTACTAACTAAGGACTTAGATACTTTTTGGCATCACAAGTAAGGGATTGAAAAGCAAAGATATCTTTCCTTATAATAATGAAACTTAGTTGTACTTATGTATTATGTGTTGATGCATTGCTTTGGTTGGTTGGTTTGTTGGGGGAGCAGAGGAGTGGGCAAAGAGATGCCAACTCTGTTCCATAGGAATTTATTTAACTCTAGTACCTTAACTGGAAGGAAAAGTTCTACTTGGACATAGTCAAAGGTACTAATCCAGAAAACACAAAAATTCATCTCAATCTGCCAGTTTTCAGGGTCAACCTCAAACTTCAAACATAGAATAAACACTTTAAAATGCCAAAACAAACTGTACATTTGTATGCATATGAGCATGTCTGAGAACACTGCCCACAGAAAACCTGAGATTAGAGAAAAATGTTCAATGACTTAAAAGCATTTATCCAGAGGGGAATCAAATAAGTAGATGAAGTTTAGAGCTAGAAAAGTTTTTTTTTTTTGTAAACTTAAGACCTTAATAACATAAGGTTTGATTTAATTTGGTTTCTTTCTGCATTCACATAAACTCAAAATTCTAATTCAATCCATGGGCAAAAATTACTTCCCTACAAATTGGTTTGAAGTCCTCAAAACATCAACTTCTATTTCAACTGCAGTTCTGTTTCTAACAGATTACTGGAGTTCTCATCATCCAGCTGATGAGATTTTTCCTTACCAGGCCAAAGATGTGCCCTATTACCTAAAGATGTTTTCCATAAAAGCTGGGAAAATTCCTTGCCAAAATTGTATTTCTGCAACGTTTTTGTCACTGAGCTTTAGACTATGTCACATTTTACTGAAAAAAAAAAAAAGAAATCCATCCAACACTAAAGAATCATCAGTATGTTGATTCAAAGACAAACTCAACAGCATGATACTGTGAAGCCAGAATTCCTTTAATCTGATACTGGGGTAGTGTTGGAGATAATTCATCCATAAAAACTCCACTGAAACAAGGTTTTCCTGAGTTTTTATACACTAACATCTTAAGCCTCTCCCTGACATTTCATTTTAATCATTTCATTGTTACAAGACATTAACATGAATCTTCAGTAAAGATAACCTAGACTTCTTTTACTTAGTCTTTGAACTATTTTCATATTTTATTGTTACATCAACATCAATCTTTAGTTACAGATAACTTAAACAATCTTTGATTGATTTAGCTTCCTAGAGGGCATTTTCATATCTAATTGTTACAGAATTCACCATCCATCTTTGGTTAAAGACTAGATTTACACTACTTTCAATTTGCTATTGATTTAGCTCTTTAGAGTGTGATGATCTCCAAAAATAATTCAAACTACAGCTGCATGGGTTGCTGGCCTTCCTGATTTTCTCTCTAATTTTTAGCAGTGTTTAGGTAAGAGTTTCAAAGTTACAAAATTCAGGCACAGTAAGGGCAAACTACAAAATTCTTGAGATTCTTAGGTTACAACTGGGACCATCACAACACAGCCTCTTCCAGTGTAGTTCTGTCACACAGGGCAACGACATCACACAGCCAAGGGGGCAGGGAATTACCATCCTCGGGTCTGGTCGATGCCTTCAGCAATGAAGTCAGCAGGGAAAGCATCCTCAAGCTCTCTCTTGTTCTCAAAGGGGTAGTGGACCTGAGCATAGGGCATGCTGCCACTCTCAAACCAGCAGTCAAACACCTCCGGCACCCGGCGCAGGGAGCCCTTCCCGCAGCGGGAAGGGATGGTCAGGTGGTCAATACTACAGGGGGAAAAAGATGGGACAAATTCCCAACAAAAGCAGGCATTAGTAGAAGTTCACATCATACTTTCATATTAAGTGACAGTTTTTTAGGAATCATTTTAATGATTCTTCAAAAAGGCCAGCATTTCCTTTGGTAATCTTTGTAATTCAAAGCTATTCCACGGATCACTTTTTGTAGTAACAGCATTCAAGACAGAAGAAGGGAGAATTTATGTGTGTTTATCACAAATCCTCTTACTGCTTATCTCTTTTCCCTAAACTTGTTTCCCAGGGTTTGGGCAAAGAAAAACAAGGGGTTTTATGTCTGTTTAACTATTCCTAATAACCAGTTAACAGTCTCTGTGACCAACCTTTCTCGATGGAGGTCTGTGACTTTCACTCCACACAGCTCTTCCAATTCTGCCACTGAACCAACACAAACTACCTGCAAGAGACACTCAAGAAATTTAGCCAGTTATTTTCAAGAAAGTTAGCCAATTATTTGTACAAAGTAGCAAGTTTGGGTTTTTTTTAACATCAGACAGAAGACTTGTAGGTCAGTATCTTCCAAAGCAGATGATGGAGCTGAAAAACCAACACAAGTTTTGTACAAGGACCATTTCTTCAATCTAACACTGCAGCAAATGATGTTAGAGACCATTGCCCTGATTTAATACAATTCATGTTACAATACCTGGAGACTTGGAAGCAGCAGCATGTTGGCAGCTATCAAAAAAGGTGGGATGTTGTTTGGGTTTTTTCCCAAACAACCCATCACACAACAAGCCCTGAAAATTCAATGATCCTGACTTTGATACAAATCAGTTTCAGATCCCAGGTTCCTCTCCCAAGCTAAGGAAAGCAGCTACATTGCTCATAACTCACGTAAGTTTTCCATCCCAGATACCCTGAACTGTACATATTAAAGGTGTCTTATTTAAAGCGAACAAAGTTTCACAGCTCAGAAAGGGATTTCTAAGAGAGATTTCTCTCAGTTTTGTTGCATCAACACACTATTAAGAAAAAGGCAGATTTCCACAACAGACTTGCACTGATGTCATGAAACGCTGATGAAACAAATGACTCTGGAAAACTGCAGGTAAGAGAGAAGGAGAAAAGCAAACCTTTATTGGCTTTAGGTTTTAATCAAGTTGAACCCTCCCAGAGCCCTGTGGGCCTCTCTCATCTGGCAGGATTCATGAGCCTCAAACTGCAGTACAGGTCTTTATTTTGGAGATCCTGTCTCATATGCCATCAGTCCCATTTGGAATTGCCACAGAAAAAAACAGAGTTTGACAGATCTGACAGGGAAGGAGTTAAATATATCACCATAATGAAGCTGTAAGGAGACCACACATTTTTCACATCATTTTCTAAAGTTACTCTTAGGATACAATAAATCAGAGTAGAGCCTGAGTAGTCTTAAATATATGCAGATGTATACACACAGAAATTGTAACTAACAAAAAGGATTTCATGTATTTAATTCCAAAAAACTGTCATGAATTACAGAGATGACAGAAACTCCATTTGGTTTTTAAGACATGATTTTCTTCGTCTGATTCAACTGCTGATCTGCATTACAAATCACCATCTTCTATTGTTAACGTACTTTTGAAATGTAATTTTTTCATTACTTATCTTTTTTCCTGTAGGAAGTGAGGCACGACAATGGTTCTGATGGCCAAGTACAGCAGAGTGCACAGCAAACCACACCAGGGGATTGATCCCAGGTAAAAATACGCTTTTACCAACAAACTATTTTTAACCCAGATCTGCTCTTCCTTCTCTGTGTGGCCCCATAAGCATCACACAGGCTCAAGTGAGCAGCAGCAGGTGCTTAGTTCAGCACTGCTGGCAGAACAAAAGGTTTTAATAACAGCATGAGTAAAAAATACCCTTGGATACACAGATTATTCATCTTCCCTAACCTTTATATTTGAACATACTTTAACATATGCTCTGGGTGGAAAGCTGCCCATTATTTGTTACTTTTAGTCCAAGCATTTCAATACTTAAGTAAAACTCTGAATGTTGGATGCAGAAAACTGCACCCAGAAATCACTCATAGAAGAAATAACCCCAATTTTACATGAAAAATCCAACAACTGCCAGAGGAACACAGATATCCCCACATTGAATAGATGCCTCTGTCCTAGGCAGAAGGATGGAGCTACTCTGACCCAAGGGGAGCTCATTAGATCCTTGAAGGCAAGAGGAGAATACAAGTAGATGTTAATCAAATTCAATCCCTCATTAGGCCGCACCCACTCGTTTTGCAAAGACAAACTGGCTTTATGCTCTCAAATTAAACTGCTGCTTTGGGTACATTCCTTCAAGAGCAATGCCTGCTTCAGTAGCCTGGCCCCTCTCCCTCCCAGTCATGTGCTCCTCCTCTATTTTATTTCTCAGCCACATTAACTCCAAAACCTGTTTATATCAACATTTCATAGCAGGCAGCAAAGACTGAAATCAGCAGGCTGGGACTGGGGGCTGCTCAACCCCGTTCAGGCATCTCCGAGCCCTCATGTGGAACCAGAGGTCAAGGTTACACACGTTAACAAAATGAACATGAGCATTTTAGCTGGGATTATCCATATAAATAGGAAGAATAAAGCCATGCAGCAGCATCCATAGATCTGAATATTGCCATGGCACAGCTCTGCAGTCCCCAGTAAATCAAAACATTTGCTTTTCAGTTTGGCATTGCAGTTCTGTTCAGCACCATGGTCACAGAGTGGAGAGTGCTCACAGAAAGAAAAGTTCACTTATGTTATCAGTGTGTCAGCAAGACACTCTGGGATCTTTAGAAAACATTTCTTGAATACTAAATAGCAGAAGAAATGAATGCTAGTCAGCCAGGAGTGGCCTTAATGCAGCCCCAAAGCAGCCCAAAAACAGACTGAAGAAATTCCTTTGCCCTTCAGGAGAGCAGAGTCCGAGTCCTCTTGTTCTTTTATGCAAGACCAAGTGCACCCAGACTACTGGAGGGTTAATATGAGTGACAAACAATGAAACAATCAGAGAATTTCCCTAAAGTCACTCAATATTGAATACTATAATTTGCATGCAACTCCTATACAATTAGTCCATGTCTGCTTTACCGGCTTGGGTTGTATTAAAAAATATTATTATCTAACCCAAATGTGTTCCTCACTGAGGAAATCATTGAGATTTGAGAGCTTAAAATGATAAACAGCCTGCAAAAATGTGGTAATAAACACAAGCTTCAAAATTTAACTTCCATTATGTGTCTCTACCTGATAATTATGCTAAAAGAAAACTAAAACAAAAGCTAAAATAAATCTGTGGGAAACCAGTTATTGATTTGTAATAAAATTCACTTTAATACCAATTAATTCACCTTATTGTATATTAAACAAGGAATCATTATTACTTTTCCAGGATTTAATATGCACAGCATAATTGTGTGCA
The DNA here is from genome assembly GCA_013397135.1 of Pachyramphus minor. NCBI lineage: Eukaryota > Metazoa > Chordata > Aves > Passeriformes > Tyrannidae > Pachyramphus > Pachyramphus minor. The sequence goes on from VYXB01010830.1 coordinate 305,790, forward strand.
ACAAAGTGTTCTTCTGAGAGCAAGACATGAAGAGGATGCTCTGCAACCTCACACAGCACCAGGCTGCACTAAAACTGAAGTCAGGGAATCTGGAGTGAAAATTATTTCTATATGAAACCAGATGCCACTCAGGCCTTAAGATCCACATCAGTTCCAAGGGTATTTGTTTTTCAAGCCACATCCCACATGCATAAAAAGAAAGTGAATATTAAGAAAACCCCTAACATGAAATTTAGCTGGGTCCAGAAGTCATACTCAGCTTTTAAAGCATGACATTCAGGCTCTAGAGCAAAGAGAAATGTTTAACATCAATGGATAAAAATAACAGACCTGTTGGTATTTCCATCTTTATTCAGAACACCAAGCCCTGAGGAATATTTGCAGCTAATTTCAAATGAAAGGTCAATCTCCCAAGTTACACAGTATATTGTTATTAAAAACAAACAAATCAAACCTAGAAAACAAAAAAAAACTATACACACAGGAATAGAGGCATGGGGAGACTGGAAAGAAAATGAAATATTATTAAAGGCAAGGAGTGGAAATAATGAAACATTTACACAATCTTTTTCTTTAGCTGTAGGATGAAGTCTTGACATACGCTGGCAAAAAACTGAAAGCCTTTTTATTACCTAAAAAAAAAAGTTATATCAAGGGACTTAATGTTGGATAAATGTGAAAAAGTTATGTATAAATTGCCAGTCTTCAAACAACTTTAAGTGTTACAGAAGAGACAGAAGCACTTGATTTGTCAGTAATTTACAAACACACAGCATAAACAGAATCCAGCTGCCAAGGCTTTCTTAGATACTTAAATTGTAATTGCAAGGAGTATCCCCTTCCCTCCCCCAATATCTCCCTGCCTACCAGCAAGACTGCCAGTGAAAAGGAAATAAAAAATACTTTATGGTGCACATCTAAGCAATAGCAAGTTTAAGACCATAAAATACTCCTCTAGCATATGTTTTCCTACTGAAGGTCTTCCAGGTCTAAAACGAGGAGGAAAACTTTTTCAAACCAAGAGAGATAAAAATAAAGGCTTGGGATGCTGAGATCAGTATTTACCTCCTGTGGACATCCTGACACTGATCCCCATTTCCTACTTCCAGCATGAGGAAGGACTGTCACACATGTCTAATGGAACTAACTCAACACAGCAAGAAAGAATTAAAAAAGAGGGAAAACACCGCTCCCCCCCCCAAACTTCAGTCATTTTATCTTCAGGAAGAGTTTTAAAACTTGGTGTTTTGACACTTAGAGAGCAGCAACCTCCAAACTGTGCAAAGCATTCACTGGTGCAGTTTGCATTTCGCTCCCAGCTGCAAGGTACCTTACACCTCGGAAAAACTCATTTCCAGCATTCCCATGATCCATATTCATCATCCCACTCGATTCATATTTTTACAGTCTGTTACATTCACATTTGTAGCACTACAAATATATACATCTCCACTGTTCTGCTGTGGTGGACTTGCTTTTACGCCTTCAGCGACTCATTTGGCTCGAAGTAACCGAGCACCAGAATTTCCTGAGCAGACTGAAAGGACTGAGTGAAAAGAAGACCAAAATAAAAAAAACAAAATCAAAATCTCTTCCTTGCCATTTTCTCACTGCATTTGTGATTTCCATTACATTTGCCATCACTGCAAATTCTTCCAGGAAAGACAAGACTAATTTTAATATAAAACCCAAGAAAAATTGCTTGCAGTTTTCAAGCTAGGGCAAAAGAAAACCTGTACAGGCACACAAATACACCCATAAATATGCATGTATCTATCACCTACTATATACATATAAATATACACAGGCAGATTAGACAGATATAGTGTTAAGACATATTAGCAGAACTTCAGCCTGCAGCAGACAAAGAGAAGACTGTCCATCAAAATAAGCAAACAACATACACAGACAGGCTTCTCTGTCAAGTGGAACCTTTCATTTCCTTACTCACCTCTTCCAAGTCATCACTGACCCACAAAGGGATGGGGGTCCCCCAGTAGCGGTTCCTGGATATGGCCCAGTCTCGTGCGTCTTTAAGCCAGTTCCCAAAACGCTTCTCCCTCACAAAATCTGGAACCCTGTACCAAAAATAAGACAAAGTATTAATTTATCACTATGTTCCAAATAAAAGAAAGCTGGTAAGAATGATTTTATGTTATTTCATCCATAAAACAAGTTCAATTCGTCATTTACATGACTTGGAGCATATTTATGTTATGGCACTGGTTACTGCAAGGGCTATGGAGGTGCTGTCAAAAATTTAACACCATTTCTTCTGCCTTCCCCAGATGTCCAGGTAAGCTATGGAAGTGAGAAATATAATGTTACTTTTACTATAAAGTAACTCAGAAAAACATGTGCAACATAAAATAGATTCATTAGGGATGAAATGATGGTCAAAATCCTCCAGACAGTCCAACATTGGAGGATTATAACTAAGGATGTGTAACAACACAGCTGCTTTATTTTACATACAGAAACAGAGACCACTATTTGGGTCTATATCTCCCTGATTTTGGTGCTGAATGACATTCCAAATATTCAAAAGCCTGGAGTAATAGCATTAAAGGCACCTTGGATTATGTGTGGGCATCCAGATATCTGCACAAAACTCAGGTTGATGAATCACACAAAAAATCCTTTCTAAGCTATTTCTCATCTCCACTTTTAATTACTCCATTAAAAAACAAAACACATCCTCAACCACAAAACCCTAACCCTAACCCCCCTAAACCTCATTTTGAGTATTAATGGGCACTGAGGATGCTAAAGATAAATTTTCATTGTATGAAAGTTCTCGCAGCTCAAAGATTAACACAGAACCTGATGCCCAGCAAGGTTCCTGGATATGCCAAATGGTCTGGTGGTTTGATTAAAATGATGTTGTCTCTTACGATGTGAACAAACAATTAACTATTTGTACAGTGACTACAGGGAGGTAAAGAACAGCAGTGGGTTTTAAGATCAACAAAATCATGCCTAAAGTGCATTTAAAAACATCCATCGAAACTCAGAGGAAGAATAACCTTAGGACAGTGTCAGAGACACACAGAAGTTGTGAATGAGCAGCTCACAACAATAAAGTAACTCTAGAACTGTTATTGAGCAAACCATGGCAAGCTTTACTGGGTTTGTTTTTCTAGTGTAACTATGAGGGCCCTTCCCAAAGTCTGAGCTGGAGTCGGTAACCCACAGTTCCTAAAGGAGCAGCAGCCAAACTACAGAACACTCGTGGTCTCTTCTACCTTTTCTTTTTGAAACTCTTGGTCCTCTATCAAGTATTTATTTTTGAAGAAGATTTTTAATCACAGCTCAGTCCCAAGAGTAACAAAGATGAAAAGATCCTTTAGAGGAAAAATTAAAAGAATGGATTCACATGACACTGTGAGGTACGACTTGGCCCAGCAGCAGGAGATGAAATAAGTGTGAACAAAAAAAAAATAAAAAACTATTGATGCAAATACAAGCTGCTCCCTTTTCAAACTTTTACCCATGACGATGCCATGTGGAGATCTGAAGGCTTCTTGATGCCAGTGTGGTCCCAGGTGGATAAAAACTACCCTTAAAAGCCTCACTAAATATCAGCCTCAAGCTCCAGAGCTTTTCTTTTTCTGGACTTACTTTCAGCTGCAAAGTTGTCTTCTGACACTTCTTGAACAAAAATTTAATATAAAAAAATTAGAAGCAAACTCAGTGACTCATGTTTCATATGACAACTGTATCCCTGCTTTGAAATTTAGAAATGTATACAGGCTTTCCTAATTTGGTTGAGCGTGGGACTCCTACTATTAACTTTTTGTGGTGACCTTAAAAGACCCCCTCTCCAAACACAAGTGGAAACTGTACAAAGATCATTAGCATTTGCCCAACACTCCACTAATGTGGAAAACTTCTCTTTACATCACTCCTAAACTAGTTTCCATTTTTCAGAAGTTGTTAGACACTGATTAGCTGAAATTATTAGTCCCATTTAACATAGCTAGAGGCTGAGACAATCCCCCAATGACATTAAAATGCTGAGAGTTTCAACTCTGCCTCCTCAAAACATGCATGAAAAATTAATTTTATCCCCAAAGTGGACATTAACCACAAAAATGTATGTGGTGTGATCTCCCTCTCTCTGTCTCTGAGCTATGAAAGCATATAATTTACCTCTTCTGGTAAAATTGTCTGACCCTGCTGCCAGTTTTCAGTGGAACATAAAACACAAACCACTTCATCTACTACGAACCACATTTGCAACAATGATTTATGGCTCTTTAGAGGTACAACACAGAAATAACACTGACACAGCCATCAAATAAAATAAAAAGAGCCTGTATCTCACAAACATTTTGGGTCCATCACTCAGAGAAAGTGTTACTTAAAACAACTGGTTCTTGCCACTGCAGAGATGTTGCTCATGGGTGCTGCCCAAGGGCAGACACAGCTTCCAGCTGGGAACAAGCTGGAAGAGGGAAAAGCAGCAGGGAACAGCCTTGCCAGGCACAGTTCTTCAAGACTGGAGCCTATTTCTTTTACTTAGTCTCACTAGATTTAGCTACAGATATCTCAGTCTGACATTTACCTACATGTCATACAGAAAAAGAATTCAATCATAGGCACCTTTTATTGAAATATTTCATTAGGTTGGGAAAACAAGACAGAGTATTCTCAATTATGTTGTTACTAGCATCCGATTGTTATTTACACCAGCTCCAGGTTAGTGTTCCTACAGGGTTTTTTTCAGTTTCTTTTTAATCCTTTTCTCTTAGATATTTTCTTGGTATACTTCTCCTGTTAAATTTTCATGAATATACCATCCTGCCACAGGTATATATTAGCTGAGGAAGCATTTTTTACTCTTCCATCTACACAAAGCAACTCAAAGGTAAATGAAAAGCCCCCTCCCATATGCCAATGCCCATGGGGTTTTTTTTCCATGGTTAATCAGGCATCCATCACAAACCCCCTTCAGCTGGAAAGCACAAATTCCAGGTTTCTGCAGGTGACCAGAGTTTGCAGCTGGGCATGACAAGAACGTGACCAGAGCTACAGCCCATTCCCAGCAACCCCCTGCTCCTGGCACTGACCACATTCAGATCTCAGGAACAGTCAAGCCCCAGCATCAAACAGTTCCACGAGACTGCAGGTGAAACCAAAGCAGCCACGTCCCTCCCAAAGCAACTGAGCTGCAGCTCTTAAGACTGAGCTGTGAGAAAAACGGGTTTCTTTGTTTCCCACCTGACCTGCAATTCATGTTGGGTTTGACCTTCGCCTTTCTCTGCAAAATTACACAGATAGGATTTCATACTTCTTTCTCCAACCTTTAGCAAGGTTAAGGAGACTGCTGTCTCAGCAGGTCAGGAAGCTCTTGAATCATGACTCTGCAGTAGTGTGGGACAAGCTATTTCTCCTCTTGGCACCCAGGATAATGCACTAAATAAACTTCAGGGTGTAGACACTGCAGCAGCTGGAAAGTTCATGAACTGAACTTCACAACACAAGAAATGAATATTATTTTGTCAAATCATAAATTAGAAAGATTTTGAATTGAAGCACGTCAGTTCCAACCTGTTTGAATGTTTGTTTCTATCTTACTTTCCAAACATCAGAACTCCATCATACAAGTTAGAGATACCGAGAATTATTCATTTGCTGCAAATTTCCATGTCTGTTTTTGACTGTTTGCTCCTTTTTTTGAAGGAGATTTGGGATTTTGCTAAACTCATACTCTGCCAAGTCCTCTGCACAGTCAACTCCCATATCCTTTCTTGGGAGCTATTAATTTTCTTAGTGTCTAAAATTCCATTTCAAAAGCAAAAAACCCCAAACAAACATGAAGAGCAAAACAAAACCCAGTCCTTTAAAAACATTTATTAGTTTATTATAACAGAAACCATTTTTCTTTGCCTCCAAAGTCTCTGTACCACTCAGCATTCAAGTCACACAAGCAAAGTGGGCATGGATTTGAAAACAGCTATTAGTGCCCACCTTCAATCCCAGAGCAGGAATGGGCTGACCCACTGGGTTCCCATCACCAATAAATACTCAAGGAATAGCATCAAGTAAAATTAATGTATTTGCCTTCTGACTCTTTATCTCCAGAAGAGGAATGTACAGGATGCCAACAAGAGATATTATAAATTATTACATTATCCAGGAAGAAACCTTTTGAAAGGATTAAGACATCTGTTCCTTTCCTGTGTATTTATTTTGAAGCATCTCTCTTGTGCTTGTAACACAATTGCAAATACTGAATTCAACTTATTATTCCATTTCACAGCTCAGATGTGCTCAGCATGACTCTGAGCTGGCTCACCGTGCCCCAGCCACAGGATGAAGGATCTGTCTCAGAGCAGCTCTGTCCCCCTGTTCAGTAAACACAAACAGCACTGCCAAAATAAAGAGCTGTCAAATACTGCCATGGCACAAGCCTCATGTTTTATCACCAATTAACCATTAAAAAGCTGTTGAAGATGTTACATAAAGATATACTGATCCTTTCTTGCTCTTCATCCTCTCACCAGATAATTCTATTCATGACATTCTTCGCAAAAAACGCAGCAACTGTAAGTATTGGATAAGATTTACTTCATAACTGCTAATTGAAGGAAGCTCTTGGCTTATCAATTATTTGAAAAACAGTCCCAGAGGAGTTAGACTGTAAAGTTGATAAATGGAACACTACTGTAAGTGGTGTGATTTAGGGAATGTAATACCAGATTAAGGAATCTAATATAGCTTTGGTTCTGAGAAGGTGGCCCCAGATCTCTCCCTTCATTTGGCAAGCTGGGGACTTTTTAAGGGACATCTGAAATCAGGAATCCCTTCTAAGCCTGCAAAAGAGAAAATCATTCTTCCAGAAGATAACTGAGTTGTAACAGCACCACCAAAGGTCATTAAGCAGTTATCCTTTGCCATCTAACTAAATGTACAGATTCCTCTAAATTCACAGCATAACACCTGGGGGGTTATTTTAGGTGTAGAATTTGGCTTTTTTGTTAAACATTAACCAACCCTTAAAAGACAAAGCCTTAAATTCCATTATGTTAATTTACTCTAATAACAAGCCTCCTTCAACATGCCCTCAAATTGATTTTTAATGGTTTTTAATTCAAGGAGATAAAATAAGCAACTATTCATGCCCTTTTGACACTTTAATTAGTGCCAATCTATATCATGGACCTAATTAAACATGGGGGGAGGCGGGAGGGAGGAAAAGGGAAGAGAGGAAAGGGCAGCTGTTTGCAAGGCACACCGAAATTTCCACTGCAGCAGCCTCTCCTCCCCACTGAACGGTGCAAAACCCCACAGGAGCCTGGGCTGCCTCCACCACTGCAAGAGCATTTTCTGCTTATCTGCAGCTAAATGAATGGTGCTTTCAATCATCTGGATGTGGCACTGTTTTTCTTCACTCTTGTCTCCTGGTTCCCATGGCAACAAACACTTTGGCATGGACTGCAATGCTGCTGCAACTGCATCATCCCCCGTCAGCAGCTGCTCCTCCCGGACAGATTGAGGGCAGCCCCGACCTCCAGCTGTGTCAGACACCCACATTACAAAAAACCCCCATCTATTCCACTTGTATGACCCAGGCACCCTGCTAATTGCTATTAAATCCTTTATCTTATCAACAATCCCTGCAGCCCCAAGGCAGCGAGGAATGAAGCTTTCACTTTCCTTCTGCACAGCTCCCTTTGGAATATTCTACCATTCATGGTTACAAAGGACTTTCACAGTGGATCCCACTCGGGATCCATTTCAATCCACATACATGAATATGTTTGCATGCCTGGAACAGTGGCAGGTATTCCACATGTTTTTTGGGTTGTGCTGTAAGGGCTCAGTGAGCTGACACTTTGGGGGCTTCATTCAGTCAGTTTTACTTGAGCCCCACAAAAAGCTGCTGGTGACCCTTCACTGGGACTGGGATGATACCTGCTCTAGTCATGGCATAATCTGCAATCTCTGCTCAAGAGGCACAGAGAAGAAAGAGCAAAATTAGAGCACAGCAGAACAAAAGCCATGAAAATCAACTGGAAGAAGACTCAAAATTCACTTCTAATCCTCAACCAATTCTGACAGTAATAAAACCTTCTGCCTTACACTGCTCTAAATGAGACAAACACAAGGCCAACCCTGCAGCATTTTTTTTCACCTCCTGCTGCAGCCAATGCCAATAATTTGGATTTTTCCTCAGGAAATGTTGCCATCTAGTGACTGCACCTCACTGTACACACCACAATCACTACTAGAGATGAGATCTGACTTGGATTCACGATTCCTGAGTAAGAAAAGTGTGACTGTGACTCAAAAAGGAGAGTTACAACTGCATGGTGATACCCAAGGAAAAAGAAATTTAAAAGTCTACACATCCAACGTGTTTAAAACTTTTCAGATAAAATGTACTGGTTAACGTTAACAAAGAAATAAAATATCCTATGAGACATTACAAAACAAAAAAAAAAGCAAAAGGAAGAAAACAAAGGACTTGCTAACTGATTTTCTTCCACTGTGCTACAATTCTGTTATGGCTTAAAATTCTGTTGCTCTGCTACAGACTCAGATTCTTCACCTGTGCAAAAATGATAAGTTTAGTAGAACATCTGCTTTCTACTACAGCCTATCCTCTACACTCCTGAGCAGCCCTAGGGTTTAGATACCAAGAGGCATCATTCCAGATCGTATCACACCTTTCAACAGCTGAGAGACTGTTTGGTGGTCAAAGATCTGAATGATCAAGATCAAAAGTCCCTCAAAGATTCAAGTGCTTGACTGACACATGAGGAGACACTTGGGCTTTCACAGGAGCTGCAGGAAGGGTGTGCAAAACTGGCATGAATTAACCAGGAAATTCACTTGGACTAAAGTGCTCTGGGTGGTATTTTCAGCAAGAACTAACAGCTTCAGTGATCAAAGGCAAAAAAAAAAAAAAAATCATACTTTCAACTAAGGACCTATACATCAAGCTCTTTATTACAATGCCTGAATTCTTCTGTGGTGAGAAGATGCCAGAACAAAAGGTTTGGTTTCTTTGAAGTCCCTCTCTGTCTCCCATCACTGCTTTCCTTCCACTGATGCTTGTTTTTCCACTGCACCAAGTGCTGCCCATCTTATGCAAACAATGTCAGAACTGCACAATATCTCCAGCATTAGAAAGTTGGCAGCAGTCAGAGGTGAATGTTTCAGGAGTTACTGAAGTAGAACTTTAAGTGAGGGAGGTTTAAAAAGGGGGAAAAAAAAAGTTCAAAACTGATATTTATATACAAACTACAGAGTCTACAGAATCTTTTCTATTGGCCTGCAAGTACAGAAATATTTCATACACTATCAGAAGTATGAGCTACAATAGTTTAGAAACAATTAGAAATTGTACTAATTTCATCTTTACAATGACTTAAAAATTGGCAGTCTAGACCAACTTTGAGCACTGATGACAGGACTTAGTCCTATTCTACAACAGAATCTAAGCTCACTTGGCATGGTTACATAGAAAATGCTCTTTCAACAAACCATTCTATAAAATGATAGTGACAATTAAGGCTGAGAGCCAGAGAGCACCTTGGTGCTGCATCTTCTTTATCAGTAGCACAGGAAGCCAAGGTCTGACAGGCCTGGATTGTACTGCAGCCAAATGTGCCCCTCTTCATCTCAAGAGTCACAGTTGCAGGTGTCCAAACACCACATATAAGATACCTTTTTTTTATCATTTACAATTTCTTTAAAATAGTCTCTTTTGCCAGTTGTATGGTAGAGAACATTCAGTAAGGGAACTTGAATTAAAGACCAAAACACAGCCTCTTAAATACTGTTCCAGTTCTGCATTTTCATCAACACCCAACACACTGGGTGTTGGATACTTTCCACTCTGGTCAGAACAACATTGGGACAGAGAAAAGGGGGGTTTTTTGGCTTCTAATTTCACAAAAATGCTGGCACATTGCTCATGTACCCATTCCTGAAAGGTATAGTTAAGTTAATGTTGGAAAATGAGATATTGTTGCTGGCTTTAATAAATTTTGAATGACTGTGACTTTATGAGTTGAGTAACTCACTAAAATACTAATTAGAAATGCAATCAGGTTGCAAAGTTTGTCCAACTATGTTTAATCTATTTCATCAGAAAGAATATCTATCAAGAGGGCAGCTATTCTTAAGGGACAACATACCTATCAGTCATTTATAGGAATAAAAAAAGCAATGCAGTCAAACTCATTTTGGAAAGGTTAATATAGTCTGAAAAGCATTTATCCTCAATTTTCTCATTTTCAGGACATGCTGAAGCCCCAGAGAGTCCAAAAATACATTTTTAAAAAGCTACATATTGTTCCTGTGACACTTTCAGAGATCCAGTCTCCTCAAAAGCAAAAAAGTAGGTTTTAAGAAGGATGGAGTTCCCAAAATTTAAATAAACGTATACTGAAGGCAGCTTGAAGTCTCAATGTCAACTTCAGAAGTTACAGCCCAAACAAAACTGACATCAGTGGAGAACACAGGAAAATAACCTTAAAAACGCTGCCTTATTCCTTTAAAAAGCCAGTTTTTAAAAGCCAACTCCATGGAACAAAGGCCACACAGTATTCAAACTGATGTAAAATCACATACTGGAAACAGGTATTAATATTATTAATCATTCTGTGCTAACACATCTGTATTTGTAGACTATTTCCAACAAAAAGCTTCTCAGGACCCCTAAGACCATGCTGTTTTGAGAGAAGGCCTGAGGAATCAGTTTTAAGTTCGATTATGGAATTATGCTGAAACTCCAGAACTGCATAAAGGACAAATGGTTGCTTTAATTTCAAGGACACTGAATATTGTCAAATGATTTAATTGCCTGCTCTTCTCACCCAACCCTTGGAACAGCAGCTCCTACATTTGCTTCCACTTGTGTCCCCACTACTCAGCACTTGAAAAAAAACACCATTGAAACTCCCAATATGTATGAAAAGCAGGTTTCAAACTGACTATTAACCCTCCCTAATGCCTCCCAGGTGAATGGAGGTCACTTGGCAGCTTCTCTTTGAAGCTCTGCCTCCTGAAAAAGCAAAACCACCTCACCCATTCAAGCATTTCCTTAATAGGATCATTCCAGTTCTCTTACGTTCATGTGAGAATTAAGTATGCAGGTCTACTGTCATCCCAACAGTAAAAGCATCTTGAGGAAGCTAATTAAAGCCAAGAACAAACACTTTCACCGCCTCTCCAGCTTATTTTTCCCCCAAAGAAGGATCACGGCATGTTCTGCTATGGAAAACAGAAAGCAACACTTACTAATCTATAAACTCTTCTTCCATATCCAGACTGGGCATGTGCTGATCAGCAAACCAAGGCTGCAGCATTTTTGGACAGTCTATTATGGATCACTAACTTTCCCCACATATTTCAGTATTTACAGTGCTTGTACCACGTAAGCAGTTATGCAAAAGCTGCTCATGGAGATTTTAATTGCTAAGTACTGTCCAGGAAAAAAAACACAGCATAAGCTGTAATTGCTCACTGGAAGTTGAGTCACCTTCTTTAACATTGTGGTGGAAGAGTGGTGGGATCCCAACTCTCCCTACAGCCCTCAAAAGGAAAGACTGAATGAGGTTTTAACCTCCAAGTTTTCCCTGCTTGGGTTCAGCCTTCCAGGCACAAGTTATTGATGAGAGGAAGGGAAATAAAAAATAAAGGTTATGAAGGTGCCAAAGGGTAAGATCCTTTTGCTGCTGACACACCATAAAACCATGACTGACTCTCAAAATGGCCACCAGCACCAACAGTTCCTGTTAATTTAATACTGCATTTTACTTAGTTAAAACTTACCTGTTGTTCTCTACATAGATTTCTCACACATTTTTCACATTCCCTATATACATGTAAAGATGTAATTTTGGCCATCGGTAGAAAATCCTTATTTAAACCTCCAAAACTGAGTTTTCTTACAACAGTTCCACAAGCTAGGGAAGCTGGGTTGGATTTTTTGGGGGTGTTTTGAAAGAAGGGGGGTGTGGGGTTTTTTTTTCCTTCTTCTTCAAATGCACCTATGACAAAGCAATCAACCTTATCTGCAATAACTAGATGAAAAGGAAAACCTTACCTAAAAATTAGTTTATTTAGGAACATTATAAACCCAGAGTTAAGCTCCCCATATTCTTCTCCCAGGTGGAGTTTTTTGGGAAGCTGGACTGTGCACTGTCCTGCTTCTTCAGGGTGACTTTGCTCTGCAGTTTCTCCCATGTTGAATTGCTTAGGGTTGTATAACGTGACTTGAGGACAATTTTAATGATCCTGTACTGCATTTCACTATAAATTACAAGTAATTACTCAACCTTACTTGATAAAACTGAGAAAGAATATTGTTTAAAGCTGGTCCCAGCCCCACTCCAGTAGCACTGGCTCAAGAGGACAGAATGGAAATACTGAATTAGCAGACTAACAGTGAAAGAGCTTTGCAGAATTCCAGCACACACCCCCAACTCCAGGCAAAGGAAAAAGATGCATGCAGCAGACATTACCAGTAGCATTGGGCATTATTCTCCAGCAGTTTCTCCACCATGTGCTCCACTCTGACAAACCAGCTCGGCACAGCTTTGTATATCAGCGGAGTGTCCGACCTGCAGGAAGGTGATTGGGAAGGGAGCAAAACAAACAAAACCCTTTTAAGTGCTGCATTAGTTATCAAGTGCTCTGTAATATGTGTTTTTATACACAACAGTCCCCTTTCCACTGACTGAATTCACTGTGCCTGAAAAATTACTCGCAGTTACGAAGGTTGGGGTTTGTTTTGGTGGGTTTTTTTTTAAATTACACAAACTGTTACACTTACATGAGATACCATCTTTAAAATCAAATCCTGAAAAAAAAATTTAATAACCTTCAAATGCAGTAAGTCAAGGAAATTTTATAGCAAGAGTAATCATGAGAATGTTCAAACGATACTTGAATTTGAAATTCGTGCTCCCACACAGTACAACAACATGAACTTCAGTAACTAATGAGTCATATTTGAGTCTTCCACATCAGCTCATTCTGCATCTTTTTTTATGTGTATACAGACCTGAAAAGGAAATATGATGGTTTTTACTACTTGCATTTAAAATAATCGTCATAAATCATGGACAAATAACAGAACCCGGGGTTAACCAGAAAAAAGTCCCATTCCAGGAGGAGAAAGGAACAAGGAGATCCAGATAAGCATACAAAAGAAGTTTCAAAGATGTCTTAACATATTCCTTACTTCAATTAGCAATAAACTAAAACCTATATGGGAGGAGAGCAGTTTCACAACTTGGGATTGCTTAGGAATGGAGACACTATAAGCCAGAGCACATAGACTGATATATTCATTAAATTACTCAGTGAAAGTAATATCTCTAAGCATCTGACTGCACTTTCTCAACCCAGTCTGATTTATCTGCTCCACAACAGAACTGCTTAAGGTCTTGATCAGCTGTTCAAGTGGCATAACATCCTTCTAAGGGATCCTGTGAGCAAACAGTAGGAGACCTCAGACATTTCTAGTCCTTCACATCCATCCCACTATTCCAACTCCAAGAGGAAGACTGAGCCCTAGGGGATGGAATCTGTCTAGAGTTACAGAGCAGCTCCAACAACACTGGGACAAGAAGCTCATTCCCCCTTACCATCAACCCACCCCACAAAACATTACTTTAGTTTAAGTCACTTTGGTCCAGAACTTGGCAATAGGTTTGCTCAGCAATAACTCACAAGCAAAGACCCTGAAAAACTACTGTTATCTCCTGCCTGCACTCACTACTACAGATAACTCATCTGAGAAGTTGAATTCATTTTACTTATATCCATAGGAAGGACTCGTTTGGAATGCAGAAACCACTGGAGATTATGATGAAAATTAAAACTGCTACTGCCCAAGCACTTGCTAAAGGTGCACCTGCCTGACCAACAGAAGAGCACCTACAGCAAAGATTTTTCAAACCTCAAAACCTGGACTCAGTGCATAAAGCCCGATAATAAAACCCACTTTGCTTCTCTTAATACTGTGTTTCAAAAGAGATTTCCTTTTAACTACAGCCTATATATTTCAATCTGTTCAGGTGTTAAAATATCTACAACCTTACAGGAAATGGTGAGAGCTCAAAGTAATATTAATGTAGTCATGTCCAAGCTATTAAATGCAAACGTACTGGGGAGGTTTGCTTCTCAAATTTATGGCCTAACACCTAAAAAGGGGAAAAAGATCAGTTCACTCCTCACACAGCAGCAGGATCACAGTAAAAAAGAAAGCATTCCCCAAGCTGCAAAGTACAGTTTCACTGAGGATCTTGTTTCAGAAGTGCTAAAGAATGATGAATTGCCATCACAAGATCTTGACTAACGGGAAACAAGGAGAATAAAACCTGGTAACAACATCTTCTCACATGGTCTTAACATATTGCAGAGGGAAGGCTGGTACAACAAACTGGCACCCGACCTCTGTGAGGAGAGAGCAGCTGACAGGCTGCACACAAGCCTCAGTGCACTGAGCAGCTTCAGACAGGAGGGATCTGTGACAAAGGGATCTGTGACAAGCAGAACCCATTTCCCAGGCTTTCAATCTGGCACCTAAGTTTGTAACACCTGAGAACCACTCCAGAGCACCCACAGAGCACTGCTCCACCTACATGATGGCAGTGAGAAAGAGGAGATGGCACAGTTTCCCTGAAGATTTTTTTTATTCCATCTGTGCTGCCAAGCAGTGCCTTGGCTGGAGACAGGAGAGAACAAAACACTAAAATCTGCCCAACCAGTGACATCTTCCACATTTCTGCCCCTTGTGGCTGGTGAGAATGTTGAATTGAATCTGGATTCAATTCTTTGATTTAAGGTCTGTCTGGGTGATTTTGCCCTTTGTATTGATGGAAAACGCAACCCAGCAGTGGATGTTCCTTGTTTGATTGTACATCAGAGACTGATGCTTATAAAATTCCTGCCTATACCTTCCTCCTTGAACAAAGTTTTGTTCTCCTTGCAAACAGATCCTTTAGAAATATATCAGAGTAACCAAATTATAATAACTTGTGATCTTACTCCTACTCCATTTGCTTGTAATTTAGGAACTAAATGATTAGTAATTGAGCACATGCTTCCTGGCTTTGCCTTCATTGGCTTGGAAAAGACAAAGCTCTGTATCTGTCACTGGTAGAGCTTCCCAAAACTGCTTCCCAATGGAATGGCAGTAGCTGTGAGGGGCAGTACAGCTCTCATGCTCATTAGCTTTGCTATTCCTGTTGCTAAACTGCTGCTAAACTGCTGCCCAGACCATTCAGACTCAAGATCTCACACGTGCACAGACTGGATTTGAGCAACGTTCCCCATCTTCAGCAATTCCAATAAAGACAAATTCTAACTGAAAACTGTTACTGTGTCCTTACCAAGTTGTTGTTTCTATATTCTAAAAGTTTAATCGACAGAAAAGTATTACACAACACAGTAACAAGAAAATGTAGAGAATGTAGAGAAGGACCCTAATTCCACTGTATGTAAAAATAAGGCAAATTTCTCAACATACCAAGTATTCAACAGCTGCCTGATTTCAGCAAAAAGCATGTACATTAAGAAGAAGAGTCTGATTTCAAAGTTTTCTTACATTAATCAAAATAACTTATAACTATGTTCAAAGTTAAGAACTGCTCTTCTACTTTTAGCATATTCCAATTATGGTTTGATTTGTGATGGCAGTGAAATGAGCTTTTCAAGTAGAATCCATTGTTCTGTTCTTCCCACCAGATAATTTGCTGCTAGGTGCTGCCTGCAACTTATCATCAATCAACAAAAATGTCAACAGAGTGGCAGGAATAAGGATGTTCTACAGAATCAGCACTTCTCCATTCCTGGTTTGTCCCAGAAGGCCATGACTGGATATCTGAATTGCTACACAAGAATAGCACAAGTGTTTCTTGATTTGGGGCTTCCATTTCTCAAAAACTGTCCCAAATCATCAAGGACATAACACTCAAAGAGCAACTCCCCTTCTTCCTCCAGGCAGCTCTTAGAAACAAACCAATCCTGTTATTCAACAGCAAGCAAAGGTTATATTCTTGCTGCAGATGAAAGATAAATGCACACTGCTCAAACAGTTCACCTGGCAGCGTTAAAGCCAGACAGAGAGAAGAGCTTTTATCACAGTTATTTTAGTGCAGGTGCTGGGTGCATCAGATATGACTTAAAATCTTCAAGTCATTTCAGACAATTAAATTAGGTATTTTAAGTGTGTCTTGACTTGTAATATAAGTTTAATACAATACTCCCTGAAGATTCTTTTTCTAAATTTGACTTGTTCAGTGATTTTTTTTCATCAGTTTTGCAATAGCAACTGTACATACAGTTCAAACCAGAGAGGATGCTAATAAAAACATGCTTCATTTCCAGATTAAATCTCTCTAGCTTGTGTTCCTCATACCCAAAACTTCTCATGTTTGCTCACTGATCCTGAAGGCCCATGGAGACTTCCACATGCAGGATTCCCAGTTTGACAGGGAAGATTCCTGACTGGCCTCTGTGCTGAACCACTTATCTGACATTCCAGAGCAAATCTGGAACTTCTCGTTGGAAAAATCAAACATTTCCAAGAAGTCTCCAAAGGTACTACGAACAAATCAAGTGTTATTCCTGACCAGAGGAATTCTGTTCAGGAATGACAGAGCAGAAAAGCCTATTTATGTGTTACACTCACTACCCCTGCAGTGGTAAATGCTAACTTGGATTTTAATCAAATATACAGATGTTTCCACACTGTAAGCAACTGGGCTCCACCAGGCTCCAAAGAAAGAAGTCATTTTACAAGGTTAAAAAGAAGTAACTGTAACAACTACAATTTAGCCATTTTATCCAAAACATGGAAAGTTTTTACACAAACATCTGAAGACATTCTGTGATAAACTTTTTTGGATACAACACAAACTGTACCAAAAAGTCCCTTCCTGCCACTCAGTTGCTTAGAAAAAAATCAGCTGTTTTAGACTTTTTATAGCACATGGAACACTAAGGAATGAGACACACAAACTACAAAAACACACCTGTAAAATCATAACAGAAAAAAATTTCAGTGCTACACTTAAATTCATTAGATTTATGGCAAAAATAATTAATTTACTTGATTACTGAACCAAAACTGGAGCTCTCCTAAATGAATACTCTCCACTCATGTTACTTTTAGTCTTGTTAAAAAATTAAGCAGGTCAAGGGAGGGGTAAAAACAAGAAACCTGGTGAAGTTCTCTGTTAGAACCCTGAGTCCCAAAGCCACATGTGCCTCTGTCCTTACCTCCAGCAGAAGGGGTAACTGTGCTTAAAACTGGCACTGTGGATCAGTCGGCCCTTCTCCTTCAGAACTTTAATGATGTTCTTATCTGCATCCTAAAAAGAGAACAGAGGATTTTCCTTGGAACACAAATTTCATTCTTTCAGTGACCTCCTATAGGATTTGTCTCCAATACCCAAATTAATGAAAAAGCCCTGTAAGTAATCCAGCATTCACACACACACACACACCAAAATCCAAAGCACTTCTATACAATTTATACATTTACTACATAGGCACCATAAAACACTAAGTTTCCAAAGTGATTTGCTCTCCAAATACTGGTATATAGTCCTTATTTTACCCTTAACTCTGTTTCCATATACACACAACTACGTACAAAAATCAAATTTTCTGTAGCCCTAATACAAGCCAGCACTCACATTATTTAATATCTTAAATCTTTTACTGACACTTCTGATTTTGTGGAAGTCACATACTGCTTCTTACCTAATATTTAAACTTCCCTACACCCCATTCCTCTAATGTGACTGAATTTCAGAAGTTGTATAACATAATTATTTCTAATAAAGAAATAAATTATATTTATTTATGAGGGATATAGAAGGTCTAATAAATACCTCACTAACCAACCACGATTTACATGCTAAGCTGGAACTGAAAGGTGTATATTAATAATTTAAGACCATCTACTGAACAAGCAAGCATCAATATGACATTAAGAAAGGGGGGGAAATACACACAGATTTGTGACACAGCAAATATCCATAAGCTAAAAATTCAGCATCATAAGAATATTTTCCAAGAACCTTATGTTTAGATTTCTACCAGCAAGAAACCAAATATGGAGCCTCCAGTGTTCTATTTGCCTTAATATATAGCAGGAAGAGCTGATTAAGTTCAAATGCAACACAAATTTTTTTAAGACTTTTTCAAGTAAGTTGTGTTTACAGGAACATGCTTTTGCTATCAAACTGTAAACAGCAGGACTAAAACCAAATTATTTTCTTAGGATGTGGAATTTAAGAGGCACTCCCTTAGTAGGGATTTGGAGTTGCAGCAATCTGGAGTTCACGTGGGTTCCTTTTACATGGATTCTCTTGTATCTATTGGCAAGTAAATTCACACTGCAACACACCCCCCAAGAGGGGAAAATGACTGGATTTCTCTCTTCTAACAGGTCATGTAACATTAAGTGGCTGGTAGAAACTCAATGAAGACATATGTGAGTTCAGAGTCACGCAGAGGTGAGGGAGGCACATGTGCCTACAGACTGTATCTGACATTTCTGAAAGGAAAAGAGGCAAGTGTGAGGCTCTTTCTGCAGTGGATGCAAACAGGAGATACTCCTATCCCCTCTCACCACAGACACACAATATTACTTACACTTCAAATTCTTTATTTCTCAGCTACTGTAACAAACAAATCCAACCTTGCTGCAAACATTAAAACACATTTTAATTCATCCACATACCAGACACACACTGAAGACAAACCCACTCAGAGAAAGAATTTCTACCATACATAAAATTTATCTTGAATAAAGTGGTAATTTACTTTCTCCAAGACCACTGACCTTCACATACTGCCCAGCAAACTCAGCCACTTCTGCTGTGAAGCAGCCAGATGCATCAACAGGGCACACGGGCACAGAGTCTTTCTGAATGATATTAAAATCCATGCAGACTCTGTAATCATCCTACAAGAGACAAGCACCAAGTCATAGGAATACAAAGCACTGGTTAAAATACCCATTCCCAGAACAAGAATTTAGGTATTAAATAGAAAATGTGATGACCAGGCAAGAACAGCAAAATACTCAGCCTTCACTAATCCCAAACGTGCAAGGAAAAGACTCAGTTCGTAGGATTGTAGTTTTATTCATCAGAAAACTAAGATTTCTTGAGACTATAGGTTCTCTCACCTAGTAGAGGGGATATGTGTATTTTTTTTATGTACATAAATGCATACATACACACACATGTATTTTATGTGTGTAAATACACACATACATGCAGTGAGCATCTTCAGGCTCCCACTGCAGAGCAAAGGACCTGCCAACCACTACATCATCCTCTGTCCCAGCCAGAGCCTGGCTCTGTTCAGCTCACCAGCCTACACAGCATTTTCCAGAAGGCAGGTTGTTTTAATCAATCTAATTCTGGCACTTCACACTAGAAATCCCATTTTCTGAACATCTTGAATGATCCAAAGCCTTTAAGTCTGTATTTCTCAAACTTTGTTGGCCCATAGGCAAAGCTACTGACCAAGAACCACACATGGACATCGTTGTTTTTTTCCTGGCAAGTCTCTATTTAAATTTTTAATTTCCTGTACCAGTAAGAAGTTAAAAAAAAAAAGTCACTTCAGACTTTCCTGAACATCATTAAACAATAATGGTATCGTAGAAAAGATTAAAACAAAATTAGTAGCGGGACAGAAAGGTTAAGATTTTAACTTAAAGTCTGACCCAATTTCTCACCCTAAGGCAAGAGAACATTATTTGGAGTGAGAGAAGGAAGAGGGCAACAATTGCAGACCAACACATTCCCCAAATCACTTCATTTTCCTCAAATAAGAAGGCCCTGCCTAAGCTGCATCCAGGCTTTTTGGAATCTCAGAGGTTCCTCTATCACTGCTCTGACAAAATGAAGGAAACCACAGACTCCAGGGCCAAAATCTGAAGGTCTGTGCAGTGTCAAACAGAAGCTGCAGTGACCTCACCTGCCAAAAGTGGCAGCAGCTGCACTGTTCCGTCTGTGCTGACAGCTCGTTTTCCTTGCATTAAACACAGCAGCTATTTCCCAGGAGTTGCACTCTAAAACAACCTGTGCACCTTGGTCAAGGAAACAACACCAGCAAGTGTGTAAATCCTTATTCAGTAGGCCAGAGCTCCATAGCTACCTGAACTCTCCTTCCCTAGATCAAACCAACACAGGTGAGGACCCAGCTTTGAAGGCCAGGGCTTCCAGAACCTTTCAGTGGCCCTCATCCTGTACCTCCAACCCAACCCACTAGTCCCTGTGGCCACCAGCTCCCTAGAGCCAGATCTGGCAGGTGCTGCTCAGATGAAACTCATCCACAGAGACAGGGAAGTTGGCCAATTTAAGTACCAAGGCATCACACACAGAAACAACCAAGCACTTCAGCTGCAGCACTGCAGCACTCCTTTACCAAGAAGCACAGCCTCTCCCCCCAGTCCAGCAGCTTTATTCAGCCTTCCCCACTATTCAGCCTCCACTTGATCACGCAGCTCCTTCAGTCGACAGAGCTGAGCTAAGCCCTTCCATCAGCTGTCACTGTGAGGTACTGCAAGCAGGGTTTCAAATACAGGCCAGAGGACAGAGCACACGTCAGCCCTGCCTTGGCAGTGAGTTGTTGGAGGCTCTGAACAAGGAGCCAGCACAGACCACAAAGCCTGGCACCCTCACAACCCTGCCCAGACCTCACAACAAACCTGCCACCTCGCAGGACCCCAGTCAAGAGGTGCCTCAGTTCCATTTGCGTCACTGATGCACCCAAGGACAGACAAAGGGCTTTGCTGTTCTGGCTTTCTACAATTAGTTCCTTTCTTTTGAAGAAACTGAATGGAAAAGCTCTCCAGAGTGACCTGCCACTTGACTTAATGCAGATTTGCTTCAGTAACCACAACACATACAGAAATCCACAAACGCTGAACTCAAATAAAAGCTAAAACAAATATCAATTCTTTCCAGGATAGAAGTCATAGTGTTCACTTTTGTACTCCTGCCATGATTAAATCTCTCAAAAGATTACATATAAAAGCTATAATACACAAAATGAATGAAGCAGAAGTTATTAAAAAGCTCACTGATGAGAAATCAAAAGCTTTTCCACCTGAAATTTTAACGAAACAACAGAAACATGAAGTCAAAGGTTCACCTTCAGCACCTCTTAAAAAACAAGCATAAGTTTGTAGTGTACTGCAAGTGCCTCACTAACAGATCTATAAAAATTGTGTAACTCAGTCTGAACAGGCACTAGAAGTGTTGCAAATTACAAATTTGTATGCGAATTAAAATGTTCCTAAAGCTTTTTAAGTTGTCTGCAGGTACATCTACGTATGATGAAAAGCCTGAGCAGCTGAATTTTAGTGTCATGTTAATCTGGAGGTACAATGAGGTTACAGAGTTTTTAATACAGGTTTGTCTTGTTCTGTGAGCTTTAATTTTGATGCCTTTTGAACTGAAATAATAGAGTGCTCTGATATTGTGTGGCAGCTTGTATTTGGCAAATGCATCACACCAGGCAATGAAACTACATATCCTGGAACTAAATGAAGGTGAATTTTTACTTTCTATTTTGTTGGGGAAGGATACATTTCTAAGCTATCAGCAACAGAGAACATGAGTCAGTAAGGAGGATTAAAGAGAAAAAAAAAACAACTTCCTTTCCATCTCCATTTATCAAAGGGACTTATTTATAGTGATGATGGGAAGGAATAGAGACAAGCTATGAAGCTTCCTGTGAAGGACTGTGCTCTGTTTCTTCTCCTCTGACCCTTTCCTCCTGCTCCACTTACCCCTTTCCTATTCACCTTCAACACAACAGCACAGAAGGTGCAGAGAAGCCAATTAATTAGGAAGAGAGCCCTGTCTGCCATCATGAACTTTGTCCCTTTCATCTGAGCTTGTCTAAAGGCCAACATACAGTGCCAACTCTGTAACACTCTATTTCACACAGAGCCTACAATGAATCACTGCACCTAAACCAGGACCCTCCGTGAACCTCTCTGAACAGAAATCATCTGTGGGCTCTCAACACTGAACTATGAGCATCCCAAAAGGAAAAGGCAGCAGCACTAAGTGCAACATATACTGTGCAGTTTCCTTCTAAAGGCAGCACAGCCAGTTGACTCAGGTCCTTGTTTCAAGCATTACCAAGTCAAACCTGTCCTTAGCTAAGGAGTGCAAAGTTCTGTTTGTGATGTCTGTGTACTTTTTCCTCATACAAACGTTTTATGTGCTTTTTTCTTTGCAGAGCATTTAACTGATAATCCTATGTTATTTTAATGAAAAGGTTTCAAAAGTAATTGTTGACTTCTAAGGGGAGAGAGAGAGAGTATTTCTTCCCCTCTGTGTTTACAAATCTTAGTGGGCTTGTAACATAATCAAATAAAAGAGGGCAGATAATCCTTGCTCTGACTGGACAGTCATCCTTTCCAACAACTTCACTGTATTGTGCAAACACACAAACCACCAACACAGCAAACAAGAGAAAGATTCTTCCAGAGCTCTTGCTCTACTGGCAGTTTCTTCCCTTCCTTCACCTTCTGCGGCAAGAGCTCCTGACTCAAAACCAAGTCTGCTCCCTCACCCTCTGGCAAATCCAAGGTTTAGCTATAGGGAAGAGTCTGAGGAGCAGCAGTGGGACAGGCTTTACACTCCCTAAGACACTTCCCAGTTACCATTAATTTCTTTATAACCACTAACATAGCCCAGTCTAATTTTCTTTATTCACAGCTATATTAAGCTGGCACATCTTTTCATATCAGTGTCCATCTTGACAAGGGAAACACCACCACAATGGATGTACCCTTCAGAAAAATGCAGGGAAAAAAAGGACGGAAAAGGATGGGCTATTTCACATGAATACAAAGAGGTCTGTTCCTAATGCCAACAGCTTCTGGAAAGGATGAGAGAGCTCATGGTCCAGGATTGCTAATTGCTAGGCACTGGCAGCTCTACTGCAAGTTTTTTGAGGGCATCTTTGGATAATGGCTGAAGACAGGACATGATACAAAAAGGACAATAAGCCTAAAGTAGTGCATTTAATTCATGTGTCTAAAAACTGGAATGATTAAATCCATGAAAAATTATTCCTCTCAACCTTGAAAAGAACAGACTGAGGGGAAAGACAATAAAGGCAGGAAAAAAAGAATGGAGTGCAACAAAATCCTTTCATGCCAAGGGATGAAGTCTCAGGACAAAAGCAATGAAAGTATTTTCTCATTCTCTAAAAGCCCCGTGAGTAATGACATTGAAACGCTGAAGAGGGGCCGTGTGCTGAGCAGAACTGCTGTTACCATCCTAAATTATCACTTAGCAAAGCCAGTTTGGACTATCAGTGCCACAGATCAGTCCTTCTCCAAGCTCTAACTTTAGACTTTGAGAAGAGCTGAGATCAGTGACACTCAGAAGATACAACGGTGAGTTCACTTCACACCCCACAACAATAACCAAGGGACACAAAACCTCACTAGAAGTACTGGTCAGAACACAATGCTACACAGCATTCTTACATTTGTAGGAGCAAATGGGAAGACTGTTTAACATTAATCACCCTGACAGACAGTCCCCAGGAGCTGGAAAGCCAAGATATGCACGTGGGACAAAATTAACTTTGCAGTTGTGTAGTTCATACTCACAGCACCAAAATAGGGAGCCTGATGTACAACACCTGTGCCTTCCTCCTCCTTCACATAACCATCTACCACCACGGTAAAGGCACCCTTATCTCTGCACTGTAACACAAAAAAAATGGTTTTCATATATATTTACATACAGCAAAGCAAAATTCTGAGGAACCTGGAAGCCCCACACAAGACTAAAGAGCTGCACTGAAAATAAGTGACACAGTAAAATGTGACATTCCTGACATTTAATGATTTCCCACAGCCCAGACACCCAGGCTGTAGCCTCCATTTGAACAGTGTCAAACGTGATTAAATCTAACACCTCTCTAGAAGGCCTTAAAGTCAATTACTTCTCGAGCTACAGATCTTCACATACTTCTGTGCTTAACAGACTGCAAAAAACACACTCCTGAATGTGAGGATACAACTAAGAAAGCTGCAGGAGTCTCCTTGCATTTTCATATGCCCACTCTTAACTTAAAAAAAAAAAAAAAAGAAGTTTGCTCTTACAGTCTACAATCTTATAGTTTGCTCTTTTACATTTTCCTTATTTCCTCCAGAGAATAAGAGGGTGGTAAATACCAAATGAAAGTAAAAGAATATCCAGAAAAAATTGCCAGGAAAAGACCTGACAATTTTCAGTGAGCTCAGTACATAGCTAATGAAAAATAAAGAGCTATTTTCTATTCCTTAATACAAAAATAGTAAAATAAAAATATTCCTGCAGTCACAGCTGAACCAAATATGTTACAAAATATTAGATTTGGCTTGTTCTGAGGAGAGATATTTTGAGATAAGGCCATTCTAAATAAAAAATGGTAAGATGCCCATCTGCTCCTTACAAGTACAGCAGGACTCACAAAATATGTCCATTCCAAACCTTTACATCCACGGTGCAATTTTTCAGATTCAGCTGTGTTTGACTTTTCACTGAAAATTTCAGACCCTGCTCCCTACAGAGGTTTTCTCACCCTGACTCCTGCACATGGTTCAGAACAGATGGTGTCACAAGTGACCAAATCCCTTACACGAGTTCCCAGCTGCTTGGCCAGCACTGCTGTAAATCCACTTCTTCTCTTGGAATAATTTAATCCATTTTTAATCAGATTGTTTAAAAAGATACATGAATTCTCTACCCCCTCTCCTATTGCTACATATTCTACTATCTGTAATGCCATTAACCACACCAGGCTTAGTGCAATGTTTAAATGCTGCATCCATATAAATCTGATCTATCAGTAGGTTTTCCAGCAAAGGCTTTTAACTCTTCAATGAAAACGTGACATGTCTATGACTTATTCACAGCCAAAGTCATTCTCTTGTGAAGACAAAATTTGTGGACTTAATAGGCTGACAAGAACAGCTCAACAGATGAGAAGTTGAGAGAATACTGCCTATTTATTAATGTGTGTTGAAAGTTTCTCTGCAATCTCAAATCAAACTTCTATTTATCACTGAATTCCTACACTGGGTGTATTTAAAACTTAAAGGAAAAATACAGAAAAGAGCATTCTGTTTTTCAACCTTTAACTAGGATTTAAAGTACTTCAGTAAAACCTGGAGTTTGTTATTGGACACAAGTTTTTTTTATATAAACAAGGAATACTGAGAACTGGTTTTACTTTTGTCTTTGCATCCTGTAACAAACACCACACTTGTTCATCTTACCTGAATAAAATATTCAAAGAGTGGTTTATATTTCTTGCCTTTAAGAGCAATTCCAGGAAACCTGAGAAGAAAGATTTACATGAAAAACAAATTAACAACTCAAAAGTTGCTTTCTTTCCTATTTATTTTTTCCCCATCCCTGAGAGAATTTGATTTCATAAGGTGAAAAAGTATTCCCTCAATATTTGCTTCCCATTTCTGTGCTTCTTTGGCAATTTGGACTTGGACAAAAAAAACCCAATGTCTCTTAATGCACCTCTGCTAATAGACATCAGGTATATCTGATGGACTTTCAATCAAGCAATCTATGTAAATTAATAGATGAATTAAGTATTAATGACAACTTCTTTGTGGTAAAGCCAGGCAAGAAGCCTCTGGATAAAACACAATATTCATAAGAATGAAGCCCTTTAGCCCAGCATGTCCAACAGAACTAAATGAGCCCTGACCCAAAACATCTGAGGTGACATGCACAGAAGGTTGTGAAACGGGGTACTGCAGCCTTTAAAGCTCAGATGCTTCATTCCTTACGTGAAAACTAAGCATCCAAACCCTCCACAGGCATCTCAGAGAACGATGCAATACAGACAGGGACAACTGAGGGACCAACTGAGCCAGACAAGAAATATAAGACACAGACAGAGCCTGTACATGTGGCTCCCTTCAGGCTTATGACAAGAGCTCACAAAGACAGTGATGAAGCTGGGATTCACAGCTCAGAACTCTCCTAAAAGTGCTTAAACTGTCCAATCTCAGGAAAAAAAGAACCTACCTAAAACATAACTTAATCTAATAGATGGGATAACTGACTGTGTCACAGCTGTGGTCCTTCCCTATACTCTTCTTGATCTACAACTTCCCAAACAAC
>VYXB01010830.1:332064-358618 GCA_013397135.1 Pachyramphus minor
GGAGAAAAAAAAAAAAAAAAAAGAGGGGGGGGGGGGGGGCAGTTAAATTCTTATTTAACACAAAGTCAGTGAAAGGTAAAGGTTCTGGATCACATTCCTGATTTTCACTTTTTGTTCACCAGAGCAATCCATTTGTGCAAAGCAGCTGAGAGTATCCTGATCAAGGTGGAACCCACCTCAGCAAAATGGGGAAGTAAATTCCCACATTAAAGCCTGGGAGGAAAAGGGAGAACAAAGTCAGGTCTGAGGGAGGGTGGGAAGTCTGAGAGCACTCAGGAAGTTCAGATGATTTCAAACACAACATTTTCAATCAGATCATTCCCTGACCTCAGCCTGGCACTTGCTACAGTTGCATGAATTTCTCCCTGAAGGGTCTGACTGCTTGAGAATTCAGAAATGAGTTAAAGAAAGAAAAAAAGTTCAAAGCAGAAATGGGAAAGTTCATTTCCATGAATTTATATACTCATAGATGCAAATCTTTCAGAGATCCATTCAACTACCAGCTACCTCTTAATTGTTTCACAATTCCCATTCGAGAGCACTAATTTATTACATAAGAAAAAGGAGGAAAAAAAAAAAAAAATCAGCTTGAGAAGACTGTAGCCCTAATGCATAAAGAAGAAAAATATTCTGCTCTGCAAGGAGAATAAAAATTGCCAGGAGCCTTTTGGATAGGCAGAGGTAAAAAAAATTACATGTTTAAAAAATAATCAAAGACTGGAGAGAGTGTGTTAGAAATACAACTAACCAGGGACACAAGCAACAAGATCTGAAATGTGTATGATTGCCTTAGAGAGCAGGTTCTTCACAGTTCTGACAAAAACATCACATCAAAAAAGGTCAAAGTTATTCAGTGCTTTCCTGGATGCAGAATGACTGCAACCAGACTGAAGGTAAATTTGGTTTATTCCATTGAAAGAATTATTAGGAAACAAAAGACAACAGATCAACAAATTGAATAGAGCCAGCTTGCCCCCACCCCCGTTTTTTAAATCTAAAGAAAATGCATTAAAAAGTACTTAAGAAACAAGAGTGGGATTGGTAAAAGGCTCAGTCTTTAGACACTCTAAAGAGGTTTCAAAAGCCTGGAAAAGAATACAATACCTATATTTCATGATGGAATTGCAGTACTGATAAACCTAAAAACCAGGCAGACTCCTCTAACAACCTCATTTAACTTTAGGTGATTGTTTTTAAAAATTGAGGTGCTAAAGAACACACAATGTAAATTTGTAAGGAATAAGTCACACCAAATGAAATTTTTTTAGGTAGACTAACCAGCTTAGATAGCAGGCAAGACTTAAATCTGAATGTTAGTAAGAGTTCTGACATTTTGACATCTCATTCTGACACACACAAACACTTGAACTGGTGGATACATCACCACTTCAAGAGAAAAAGTTGTTAATTCAGAACCAGACCAAAAGAAAATTTCCAGTGGTATCCTGGCAGGATTATCATAACATTGACACTATTCAATGGTTTTACCGATGACTCAGAAGGGAGGAAAAAAACCTATGGAGACAGGAAGTTCAGCCAATCCTGAAGGATGACATCACTGAAAATCATCTTTATAAACTGAGTACAGCTTAAATTGTTACAGAGTAAGTGAGAGATCAAGATTCAGTTGGGGGTGAGAGAAGTCAATGCAGAATTATAAAATAATACTTATTCAACTATCACAATAAAAGCCATCAGAGTAGGCAACACCTTAAACATTCCAGCGCTCTATTTCCCTCATTCAATGGCCACATGCAATTGCTTAGCTGAACTAAGACATAACCTCCTTTTTTAAATGTAAAGCTTTCAACTGCTTCATTAAAAAAAAAAGATAAAAATAAAAACAGCTGATGCCAGTGAAGAAATGGTGTTATTCTCAAAATTTTCTAGTCCACAATTCTTTTTTATTGTGGTTTGGTGTTGTGTGGGGTTTTGTTGGGTTTTGTTTGTTTGTTTGCCTACTGCATAGGACTGAATAAAGAAAGCAAATAAATATATGTTGTATTTTACCTCTTTAACAGGCTGATGCTTTAAACAAAAGATTTAAGAGAAGCCAATATACGTATTTTGCCTAAGAAAGCTAAGAAAACTTTTATTCTATTTGTAGCTTCACACACAAAACTATTTGTTCCAGTAAATTTCAATCTCTTGCAGATTTTTGCAATAAACACACATGCAGGGAAATCCATCTTCTTGAAATGTTTAACTTTTGATATGAGAAAACACTGAAAAAGTTAGCAATTGTAATAATTTATGGACTTGCCTGTCAAGTATCTCATATTCACTGTCAGATTTGTACAGTGCTATCAGCCTGGATTCCATCAAAACATAAATCTTCCCTGTGGCATTATCTAGAATATAAAATAAAACTCAGAGTTACACAAATCTCGATTTAATACCTTCATTTGCACCATTATGAAACCTTTCAATATACACAAGATGATATCAGTGCAGCTATAAAATTGCCCAGAATAATCCTGCTGATCAACCATTACTTTCCAGATACTCCTTCCCCATTCAGTGACTTTAAGGAACACTTTCCAAAAGTTAAATTCAAACAGAAGCTACAGAATGAAAGCCAGTCCACTGATTTTCAGTGTGTTTTGCTGTTCCAGAGACAGAAATACTCCATCTTGTCTACTATTACTGAGTCAAACAAAAAAGCAATGTAAAAGTTCCATTATTTGTAACTGAAGCAGAGGGAAACAATTGGAAGATGGACAATTACTACATAAAATCAATATTATTAAGTGGACATTGGGGATAACAATTGCACTCCATGCTGCCTTTCTGAGATCTGCTCTTCCAATCAATTACATGATTGGATTTCTTTACAGAGAAAGTAAATGACAAAAAAAAAAACATTTAAATGTTAAGAAAACTCATTTTTTTACTAAAAAAAAAAATTAACTTCAATGACAAATTTTATTTAGATTGTTACCCTGCCAACTTAATCAGGGTCACTGTCCCACAGCAGTGGCCACAGACATCCAAACCCAAGAACTCAGCATCTCAGGCAGGTGCTGGTGCTATTTCTGAAACTACTCAGCAATTCTTTGTAGAATGACCAAAATTACCTTACAATCTTTAAAAACTGAAATATATTTTGTTCTTTTAAGAGAAAGAAAATCCAAACACATGGAGTTCACTGTAAAGACCTACACAACTTCATGTTTAACATCACCTTAGGCACACACTAGATACACACGGTTATGTTGGAACTGGAAATTCCTACCTAGTATTTTATTTAAATTTTTAAAAAAGGGAGGTGTGTTTGTAGATGAAGGTATAATTAAAGACAACTGCATTTTAAGGATAAATACTCCTTTTCAAAGTGAAAAGACACATCATAACATACTCCACTGCCAACTGGAAAAAAAAAAATGCAACTGCAAACCCTGGAAAACTCCTTGAAGCAGTAACAAGAAAAACAGCCTATATTGTTTAGGCATCTTAAAGGGTCCTTGCACACAATTCCTGAAGTGCTGGTGCTCTCCTGCAGCACATCACCTCCCTGTACAACCTATTCAGCCAGGCACAACCAACTGGGCCATGAATGAGCCAAGGCACTCAAATGTATTCGTATATTGAAAACCACAGAAAATACCTTGCCTTACACTTGTGCTAAAAACAGACATTCCAGTCAGGCTGAGACCAGGATGTGCCATCTTGGGTCTGTTATGGGTAAAGAGCACAGAGATGTTCAGTTACTGCAACTCAGCTGCCACAGAGCAGTAAGTTGTTCATGAATCTGAGCCCCAAGAAAGGAAGAGAGAAGAAAAGCTACAGACATCCACTCACGCTTCCCTGTCTCTCTTATTCTTTATTTCACCTATCAATATTTTTTAAGGAACAGTCCTCACAATGCCTGTAAAATAACAAGGGCATAGCAGTCAGAAATTAGCCACATATGAAATAAATCTCATCCTTCTAACTAACACTGATTCAGCCCCAAAGTGCCACCAGTTTAGCATAAAACAGTCCACAATGCAAAACATAAGTACATATTGACAGGCACTGAAGGAAGAAGTGTTTATTCTATGTCACCTTCAGCTAACACTTGCCTCTCACTTTTACATATTGCAGTTCTGGATTAACACAAAGGGCCAAGTTGCTGGGCAAGGTCCAAGGAGTAGTGGTCCAAGCAACCAGAGAAACACTGGCATCTTCTTCCAGTGGGAAGCTCACAGTCACTGAAGGATCTTGAACATCCTGAAAAACAAGATAAAGCCAAAGGGTAAAAAAAGAGAGCGAGGCAAAAAAAAGCTGACTGCCTGTATTAGTGAGAAAATGCAAATCCAAGACATAGTAACTACTACTGCCACCCACCCACACCCATCCTGCAACTGGCCTCATTCATCACTGTAGTGGGAGAGGGTGAAGTGGCAGCATCAGAAAGCCAGAAGAGAGCACCAGTCAGAGTTCCTCTGTTACACCAGCACAGACTGTCAGTCCAACAAGGCCACAGGGTTAAAAACTCAGATTGGCAGCGAGATTTTGGGAATTCGCTGCCAAAACACCCAAGAGAACTGAGTGCCAGTTCCCTCAGGTACCTCTTATAATCCCCTTTTTAAACTTTTAGCATCAATCTCAAGCATCAAGAAAATCAGCAGTTTCTTGGATACTGCTACACACAGAGCCTTTTCCACATTTTCCTTCAGAGTCAGTGATTAGGAGGAACAGACATCACATAAAATGATTCACTGTTGTTAACAAGGCGGGGGAAAGAGTCTGAGGTACTTAAAAACAAGAGTATGTCAATACATAGGAGTGAGAGAAATCTCAGGGAAGGAGACCTTTGTCATCTACTCTATAAAACTTCACCTTCAAATGAGTCAAAACAATGCCCTGAAAACAAGTTTTTCTTTCAGCCGAGTACAACCCTATTCAGTCACTTCACATTTCACCTATTATGAAAAGCTGATTGTAAGAGCAAGCCTAATCCTGCAGATGTGAAATTTTCACTATTCATTTTAAATGCCAAACAGAAAAAGGGTGCCATGCACACAGGCCCTACCCACACAAAGAGGTCCTGTCGCCTCAGCACGTCTCGTGCGAGCAGCTCTGGTTTCCATCCAGCATCATGGAACAGTTAATGGTATCATGGGACAGGCAGCTATTTATGTCTAAGCTAAGGGCTGCTCCAGAGGGAATTTTCTGTGAACATCTGGTGCAGTCAACAGTAAAACATAAATATTACATAACCCACAGACTGTGCTCAATACCAGGCAAAGATCTCACCACAGCCCATGGTGCAGCAGCACTGCAGCCACTCACCTCAGTTTCTGAACACAGAGTTGATCAGGCAGATGAAAACAATGGGCAAGGCATAAAAAAAGTCACATCCAGGCACCAGGTAATGGCACTGTATGGTGTTTTATCTGTTACAACTCTATCTAAAGCACCACTTCAGTTAAAACACACTTTACTCAAATGTACAATAGACACCTAACTCGATTTCTAAACACATTTCTTGTGTCCTATTCCTGCTGATCTATGTCCAAATTCCCAGAGGATCAATAAGCAGGAGCTAAAGGCTGATTTCCACAATGACAAAGCCAACAGCTGCCTTACACCCCAAAAAGAGTGTGTTCAGCAAGAATAAACCCTGCCAGCTCACGGCCCTCAGCATTTCAGCCTGCAAATGCCTCTTCTAGCAGACAAGGAAGATAATTTTTGCATGAAGTGGCAGAGCAGCACCCCCACCACACACTCTACTGGTTCTACAGTAAGAAACAGCATCTAAATATTTCATTAAGACTCAAGAAAACAGAAGAGCTTTGGCTCTATGGAAAAGGGGCACACACATAAAAAAATAGTCTTTGTTCTCACCAAATATCATTAATCTGGGCCCATATGACGTGTCAGTTAATAGAGACAAGCAAAATAATCACTTCATTTATCAGACAGTCACAAATACCAAGATATCTTTGCAAATCTCACTTTCATAAATCACAAACCCTTTCTTCTTCAGCACAAATACCCCTCAGCAACACTGAAAGCTCCGTTATCTGTGGGCTGCATTGTACTACAACTCTATTTAAACATTTGTTTTGAAAACACTGTTTTTGGCCAGCACACTGGCCTTGTTTTTAGGCAAGATGCAAAAGAGACCAGATGTACAACCTGTGCTAGTTCTCTGCTGCAACACTAGAAGTGAAAGATTTATGACAGAAGGATATGAAGGTCCAGGTCAGGACTGGAAAGGATGCAAAACCTTTATCCACAAACTAACAGGAAATTTGGACAACTGGGACACAAGTTCTGCCTTCACATATGTGAACATCAGTAACTTCAAACAAGAAGTTGCACTTACTTTATCTAGTCATTCACTTTTAAAGGAACATTTTATAAATCCCAGTAAACCATGCATTATATGAGGTAAAGCATTGCCTGGAATTTCCCAGTCTAAATTCATAATTCTTAGAAGAGCCATTATCCTACTGCTACACAGTCTTTGACAACACTTATTAATCCCCTCACAGAAGATCTCAATTCCCTCCTCTTTTCAGATCTGCAGAGAGGGACAGCTGCAGCTCTCCTCTAAAAATTTAGCATAAAACTCAACACAGTGTAATACTCACCCTGAGAGCCCAGTGAGGGAGCAATTTCCCAGAATAAAACGAAGTGTGTACCCTAAACATCTGTAAGTTGTAATCAAGAACAGGTAAAAAGGTTCAGATCAAGTGATCCAAACAAATCCAGCAAAACATGATAAAAACTAACCCATTTACCTCAACTTTTACTACAAATTTGGAGTGTAATGACATGCTTAGGTACTACCGAGCAGTAAGTATTAAAGCTTTTCAAATCCAAACTGAGGACAATAGAGAAATATGATTACAACACATAATGTACACATGTACTGGCTCACCTTGTAATTCTGATGGGACTCAAAGTTGGACAGTGGGGTGTTGCAGGCAGTGGAGAAAGGCATGACCTTAACACCTCTGTACACCAGTCCTTTGTCATACAGCTGCTTGAAAACCCACCTGGAGGGACACAAGGAACAAGGAATGGCACTTGGTGTGTCACATTTAATAAATAAAACTGCAAAACAGGGTTGCTGCTCTAGTTGGAGTTTTCTTATAAATGACAACTTCTTTAAACAATCAATCATCAACTCAAGACAGTATTTGCAAGTCAAAAGGAAAGAGATAATGGATTGCAACTGTATTTCTGGCACATTTTTAGCTTTAGCTGATTCTAGAAGCTTGGTATTCCATGCTGCACAGCACGCAGTATTTAGATGAAACACAAATCCATATTGCTGACTAATCTGTCTCAGATTCCTTCAACACAAAGATCACCTGAAATCTGAACTATTCGCAAGACTGAAATCAGTTATAATTCAGAGAACAGATGTGTAGCGACATGGTTGCTCACTTATTACATGATATTAAACATCAGCTACAGCAACCAGTGCTACAGAAGAGAGGCAGATATAGGTCAGAGACACCTGCAACCCACCCTGAGTAAATCCTGACAATCAGAAGATCATTTTTCACAAGGGGGCACAGATAACCATGAAAGACAATGAACTCAGTTTTATGGTCCCACAATTTCATGTTCTCCTCAGGACTCAGTTCCTCTCCAAGATCACAGTCTCACATTAAGTTTTAACTCTTTTTAAGAAATCTTCAATTACAGCCTGTGGCTTATTTGGATTCTTATGTTTCCTTGAAACAACCAAGACAGCACTTAATATTACAATATGACAAATTGATGGACAGAAGCTGGAAAAGAAACATACTTCGCACAGCAACTCCTCCAATGTCCATTTGTGACAGACAAAACTTGAATACTGCAGAGTTTCCTAAAGGATCACCAACATTTATCAGCTTATCAGGTCTCACTGACTTGCACACTTAGTGGTACAGCCTGCAGGCTCTAAGGCAGGAGAGGGCAAGCCTTAAATAATCACACCACACCCAACTCACAAACCAGAGCTTCTGCACAGTCTTGCCATTTAGAACTCCACATTCAAATTGTTAAAACTCTGCTGACTTTAAAAGCTCCTTTATTCCAACTACATTTTCAAACCACTCTGATCCCTTTTCTGGGTCCCTCTGCAGATAAATAGCTCATTGCTAAGCAACCAACCCCATCCTGGCAAGCAGCACTTTTTTCTGCAGGCTGTCATTTTGTGCTTGAGAATCTGGACCCGTATTTCAGTCAGTGTCTTGCCTCCTATGTTTGAAATTATAACCTTCAACAAAAAAAACAAGTAGACTATTGCACTGATTTTATCTGTAGCCTAAAATAAGAATATCAAAAGACATGCCCTGGCTTGCTGACATGGAAGTCATACACTGCCTTAATCAGAATAATTATTACTCTGCAGATTAGGCAGCTGAAGAAAATACAGACTGTTCTATGGAAAAAAGATGTACAGTCCACTCAGATTCATCCACAGGTCTCCAGTGAAAGTCCAAAATTCCCTATGAGCGGTCACTAACATCAGAAAACTCACACAATCTGAAGTTTGAGATGGAAAAGCCCTCAGAGGAGCCACACCCAGAGGTCTCCCAGGGCTGTGCTCTCCAAAGGTGCCTGACTTTACACACACATCTCCGAAGTCACCTTGGTCAAGTAAGAAATGTCACCCACAGGCAACTTATGGCTGCCTGACCCCCACCCAACTCTGGAACACAGCAGGGAGTGCATCTATTCTACAACCGAGATTTTAAGTTTATCAACTTGAACTTTTATAAATATCAATCATAAAAATGATCCCTGAACACAGTTTTGTCAGCTTTCAGCATATATTTTTGAGCTGGCTAACTGCAGAAGTCTTTGTGGGAGTTAAAGAAATAAGTTTAAATGTATGCTTACCACCTCAGAGCATAATTAATGCACACTGTGACAAGTGACAGCATTGCTACTGAAGGTGTTCTATTTGCCTTTCAAAAACAGTAACTAAAATACCTATAGAAAAAAGCTCCACTATACTTTCTATAGAGCACTGCCTACTAACAGCATCAAACAAAACTACTCAGAGCAACACTGAATATTTAATTCAGCTGTAAATATAACTAATCTCAGGGAGCTGTTCAGGAAAGGTGAGCACTTCCTGGAGCTGCCAAGCTCTCAATCCAGGCCAGCATCTCCCTCCTGTGGCAATCCCATCCCATTGCAAACCGAGGGCTCCAGCTGTGCACTGCAGAGCAGAGATGGGCTTCCACACCTCTCCAGAGCTCCTCAGCCATCACAACTAACACTCATTTGTAGTCTCTCATAACCTCTCCCCTCAGAAAGCCATTCCAATGGAACAAACAGAATTACAACCGAGGCCAGACTGCTGCTTGATGCCATAGCCTTCATTACAAAAGAAGCTGTTCTGTTATCTCAAAAAACATCTAATTGCTTTCCTTAACGAAAGGAGTTCCAGAAGATGTTGGTGTCTGACCATCAGACCTGCACATATGATTCCCAAAGGGCTCCCTGCAGCACTGCCCACCTAAAACACAGCACCTGCTGAAGATGAACCTGATTCTAATAGTAAGAGTCACGTTTTGCTTAAAAACTCAATATGATATTTTAGACAATAACCTATCAAAGCATGTTTTAACTCTTATGTTTGCAAAATGTTGGTACTTCACAAGAAAGCAGCACCAGGTTTGCAATCCAAAATTGAAACTGCAGTGCTTGCTAAAAAAACAGTAACTTAAGGAAGCCACAGGGCTCCTTTCTAGTGAGAGAGAAAATGTTTACTCACAAAAGTAAGAAATATTTCTGCTGAATTTCTCAAGTGTAAATAAATTTGGTTGCATCCTCCTGGCTGTGGGAGCAGCACTGACACAGTTCTTTACCGAAAAATGCACTTTGGGGAAAGGTGAACTCAAGATACTTCAGCCCCTTGTTAACAGAGAATGTGGTCCCCAAAGATGCAAGGAATGTTTAACTTTCAAAAGGAATGACACAAATTGGAAACAGTTTGTTGTTACTGAAGTGCCAGGAGGGGATGATGCAACTGGTTCCAGGACTGAGTTCTTCTCTCCACAGGAACAACATCCAAGAAACTTGAACCTATTTGCTCATCCAAGTCACATAACACACCAGGCAAACACCACATGGACATAATAAAACTCCTACAGAGGGAGATTTTGCTTCCAAAAGATACTGAATCAATCAATGCAACACTCAAAACAACCCCGGCAACCCACACAAAATCCAACATCTCTCAGTTTCCTCCAGTAGATGCAAAAGCAAATTGCACTTCTCAAACACTTCACATCAAAGAGAAGGATTTGATCTTAGAGCCTCACAAGTTCTTAATGCCATTCCTTTGGGGGATCAGGTGGCTCTTGCTGTTTGCAATGATCAGTATCTAAGGGTTTTCTAAGGGCTTGGGAACTCTGAGCTTTCCAGAGAATTAAAATACTCATTACTAACACTGACCAATTATTTTCAAACACATAAAGTGCTTTTCTCCCTTTTTTTCTTTTTAAACACCCAGGAGCTGTAAACACAGTTACTGACAAAGACTGAAAATAAGGTGGGCAGAGCATAATGACAGCTGGATGTAGAGGTGTGTGATTTCAACATATCCATAGTACTATAGACAAATGAATAAAAGTATTGCTGTGCAACCTCACATTAGTTCCTAGCAAGATAAAAGGACAATTTTATAGCATCTACAGACTTACCAAATAAACCCAGCCACAACACCTCCCTATGGAAGAAGCCCATGTGAAAGCTTTAAAATCCCAGCATATAGAGATCATCCTCCTCCAGGTGTAACCTCCAAGCTGTAATCTTTGGATCAATGAATTGAAAGATTATGAATCAAGCCAAAAGTGCAAGATACCTGTACAGAGACAATTTAAAGAAATCTGCTGCTAGACTTATCCCAAAGATCATCCACAGGAGTACAGTGTATTCCTCCTCCAAAAGAGAGCTAAGGAAATACAAAAACAGGGACTGGAACAGTGAGAAGACAACAGGGGGACTAGAGCACTCAGTGCACCAAGAAAATAAAAGGGGGAAAAAATGCAGGTAGCTAGTAGAAAAATGGACAAAACAGATTTCTTATGACCAGTATCTCCCTAGAGAATGAATTACAGACTCCAGGGAATAGACTCATGGAATACACAAAATGCACTGGCGATTTCCACTGGGACCCAGAGAGCTTTTGTTCTAAAATCATTCTGGTTCAGGGCTCAATAAACTACATATGCAGGAAAAAACAACTGTTTTACTGTTTCCACAGAAAGGAAAAAATCTTTGATCTTTACACTCACCCAGTCCTCTCAGTGGGGTGTCCCCATTCATCCTCTCACTGAGAAGGGCTAAGCCAGTGAATTTACTGACAGAGCTCATCCAGAGAACACTGAGCATGAACAAAATGTCATCCCAGAACAAAAACAAAGCTACACAAAGGGAATCAGGCAAATGTTTCTGTTCCAGGAGCTAACTACAAGCTCTTCAGCTGCACCTTAGAAATGGCACCCTGAGCCTGATGCTACAAAAATCAAGGACAGCACTGCAAGTCCAAAGGTTCAGGAAGTGCTCTCTTAATAACCTCCCTAAAAGGAAAACTAAAGCTGGAACAACTGAGATGGGTTCAGTGGAGGGAACAAACAAAAAGCCTCATCACCAAAGGATGCTCCATATTGGCTGTGTTTCCACAGTCAAAGCACAGAGTTTTCGGTGCACAGCCATGACACAAACTTCTTACCAACACAAAGTGACTCAACTGTGTCTTCTTCAGGTACAGAAGTACTTAAGAAGTGTTTCTACTGTGGTTTCACACCATGCAAGTCAGAGGATCACTGAAGTGTTTATGTTGGAAGAGATCCTTAAGACCAAAGTGCACCCTTCAGCCCAGCACTGCCAAGGCCACCACTAACACACGTCCCCAAGTGCCACATCCACACATCTTAAATCCCTCCAGGGATGGTGGCTCAGCCACTTCTCTGGGAGCTTCTTCCAGTGCTTGACAACCCCTACAATGATAGAATATTACCAAAAAAGTTATCTAAACCTCCCCTGGTGCAACTTGAGGCCATTTCTTCTTGTCCTATTGCTTGTTCCTTGGGAGAAGAGACTGCCTTAGCCTCAGTGACACCTCACTATTCCATGAATCATCATCCTCATTGTTCAGCTGCACTGCAGAGCCTCACACCTACTGCAAAGGGCACCTGGGAGGGTGGGGCAGCCAGAGAGGAGACACATCTGCTGTGCCCAGCAGGAACTTGTCATTGTGCCATATCCCTTTAGTCACTGTGTTCAGTAAGATGGAGAGGATAGGGGATCCTCCCCATCCTGTGCCCTGTGTGCCTGGCTCAGGGAAAGCAGGGTGTGATTCCAGAGGTCCATCTCTCCCCTCACACTCCCTGGTACCTCTTCCCAGGGCTCTGTCACTCAGTGAAGCTGACAACTATCTTTAAACCAGAATTAAGCTCAGCCCGCAATTGCTAATTTGGGCACTAGATGGTGGCAGGAATCTGCTCAAGCAACCCTTCAGCTGTGCAGGGGAGCAAAGTCAAAGCCCTGGGCATTATCCCCAGGCTCAACCCCAGCTCTGACAGCACAGCCATCCCCTCATCTCCTCAGCATTCCAAGGGCTGCTCCCCCCGTGCCCAGGGAGAACTGCTCCCGAGGGGCAAACTCACACCCAGGCTGAGAACTGGGGAACAAGCCAGCAGTGAAGACAATAATTTACTAGTTGTTCTTTTCCCCAAAGCTCATGTGTTTCTTTCTGACCAACTGCAGACCAGTGAGAAGTTTAAGCTCACACCAAACTGCTCAAATTCACTGTGTGCGTCTCATGAGATGTACAAAAAAAATAATTAAGAATATATTGTATGTTTGCTCCAGGCCAGCTCAAGAACATCATTCTCACTGCAGTGTTTCAGTGAAGGACACATTTTCATTGAGATCTGAGCAGGATGAAAGCTCACAGACACAAATGCTACAGAATTAGAACTTAAAAGTTCTTCTTATTTAACATGTGAAACAGTTGACTACATCTTTACATAAGACACCATTGCAGTATCACCTGCTAATGACACCAGCCTTCAGTGTTGAAATATTCTGCCAACTTTACTGATGTTTTGTTTTAAGTCAAAATTTAACCCGCTGAAAATTCAGTCTACTCAGCCATCACATGCCACAGCACCAAAATGCTTACAGAGCAGTCATTTCCAACCAACCCATTAGAAAAGAATCAATTAGGAGAGAAGCATGCTAAAAGCTACAGCTCAAAGCAACACTCCTAATGGATATACACAGTAACTTCAGTAACACATTCTCAGTCTGATGATCGTCCAGGTGACCATCTGATTTATTATTTTCTTCTACTTTTTTTTCAGAAATTGTGCATTACTCTGTCAAAAGCACCACTGTAATTACATTTACAGGCCTCTCTTTAAGCATTATCCCCCTTACTCCTGAAACTGGCATCCCACATTTCTTCCCCATTCCCGTCCTCCACCCACTTGGCAAACACCAGTGGTTTCACCTCCTCTTCTGCTGGAGAGCAAGTTGGCATCACTGCCACAGTCCCTCCATGTCTTAGAGACATTCCAAAAACTCAATTTTTTTCTAAAAAATTACTCTCAAAAATTTTTTTCGTTACATGATTTCATGGGAACTTAATAGCAACAGGAAGAAAAAAGCCCTACAAAATTAAGAGGTTGTCTGCCTACTTCCTGAAATCTCATACCTCTGAGGCTTCAGATCCACAGGTTATACTTTAAAGTCTGTATCAAAGCAATCATTAAAAGAGGTAGCCTCTGTAACATAAGTTAAAGACTAGAAATTGCCTTTCAGAAGTGGAAAATAATAAAAAAAACCCAACAACAACAAAAACAAAAGGCTTGGGCTGTTGAGAGTGACCCTGCAGCTTGCTCAAGTCAGGTTTGTTTCTTTAAGATGCCTGTTAAAGGATTTGAGGTACCACTAAGTATTTTTGTAACTTACAAAATAAAGGTTTCTTGTCAGTTTTTGTCTTGTAATTATGCAGGCTTTCTTCAGCTAAGTTAGTCAAACATCTGCTGCCTTCCCACCATCTTTTCAATGCTCACTGAAAATTCCCTGGCACTTCTGCCCTTTCCAATGGCTTCAGGGACATCTAGAAGGTCTGTCAATCCTTTATCTAACTACATGTAACTAATTACACAATTAAAGGTTACTACTATAACTAATACTAAAGAATATGTATATAAATACTTTAATATGCATCTATTTTGATTTTCAATGGTTTTTTGTCAGCACATACTCTGCTAAACCTCTCCCTGCAATTCACCTTGTAGTTCTATCAACCAAAGGACTCAAAGTTGCCATTTCTTCACTGTGTTGGGCCAACCTGATTCTCCTTAACCTGTAATATTGTCTTGTCTCTTGAAATTCCCACAGGCACCCTGAATACATTGGCAGAATAACCAAACTTTACTTAGCTCTGCACCAGGAGTCCAAGACAGTTGTCAAACTGTGCTGCCAAGGAAAAGATAACAGCAGATTCACAGCCTCAGCAGGTTCAGGTTTGAAGATGAGGTTTGGAGCTAAACTGAGCTTGGATATTTTGCCCATTTGCAGCTGACTGTGTGCAGAACATCAAGAATGTAGAGATATAATGTAATTTCCTAAACCAAGTAAGGAACATTATTAATAGATCTTCAGAATTGCTTTGAAGTTAACATGGAGCAGTAAGATTTCAGGGCTCACTAAAATCAGTGTTGGTGTACTTTAATTTGAAAAACCCTGCTATCCTGAAGAAGAGAAAAGTAGGCCAGTATATTCCCTCACTTAGACATCAAGATATTTCAGGTTTATCTGCATTTGGCACATTTCAGAACAG
Source organism: Pachyramphus minor (assembly GCA_013397135.1). Classification (NCBI taxonomy): domain Eukaryota; kingdom Metazoa; phylum Chordata; class Aves; order Passeriformes; family Tyrannidae; genus Pachyramphus; species Pachyramphus minor. Next base: position 346,868 of record VYXB01010830.1, read on the forward strand.
TTCTAGTGATAAATGGACCAACACACGTTTGCAATAATTGAAGTCTTCTTAACATTTCAAAGCACACAATGCATGTAAGTGACTTACCACACAGACTCCATGAACTCGGGATAAAGAGTTTTATAATCATTCTCAAAATCAATCCAGCGTCCTAATCTGGTAACACTGAACTGTTAAGACACAAACACAGAGATTGAAAGGCACCTTTCAACATCCAAGATCATGGCACATTACCACTTTCAGTTACCATTCTGTAAAACTGATGGATTTTCAAGTGCAGTGTTTGTCCCATATTAAAGAAACACATCTAAGAAACGTTTTAGCCTGATAATAGTTCCAAACAGTGTATTTAAACAGGCAAAAATAAGGAAGGAAGGAAACCATAATTGTTTAGAACCAAGGTCACACCACAGGCAAATGGTAGACCATGAGGATCATTCATCAAATAGAAATGGTGGATCATTCAAGGTTCAGCCAAGGTTCAAATGCCTGAAAATCGCTTTTCATTACAGTGGTCTCGCTTCTATTTTTAAAACTACTTGTTGCAGAGACAGACAAAATCCAGAACATGAAGTCTATCAGCTTTCAGTTACATGAAAACATGATGTAACTTGAAGACAAAGAAATGCTGGAAGAAACCGATACGTGACAAGTTATTAAACTATTCCAGGGCCAACTGCCTTCTTGGACTTCCCAAAAGCACGGGAGGGCTGCCAAGGGCTGCAGGCCTGACAGGTGCTGGTCCCTGTGCCAGCACAGACCGTGGTCACGTCCACCGGCACAGAGGATGGGCTGTAAGGAGTAATAAGCCAGCTCTGGGACTCACTTGGAATGCAGGACTCTGCTGATTTCCCAGCTCTCCAAATCCCTGGCTCTGCCAGCAGCCAGCCCAGAGACACCTGTGCTGACAGCCTCAGACAGCCCACACCGACCGTCACAGCAGCAGAGTGAGCACAAAGCAGATTTGTTCTCTCACTGCTGCATTTCTGCACAACACCTGAGCTCCTGCAACATATCAGGTTTGATTCTGACCTTTAAGCTACTCTGACATTCCACTAACAAGATCCAAAGCCTAGGACTGATTACCACAAGGATCCACAAAGCTGGAGCATTCTGTTTGGTCTCAGCACTGAAAGGCCTTAGACAGCCAAGGAACCTTTCATATTTTTTCCATAAGGCTCAAACATTTGCTAGTCACTCCAGACATAAAATAAACACTGCATGTAACAGAAATGTTGGCAATTCCTCTCCTAGCACTATTCCAATACATTTATTACAGGTCAAAAGATATTTAAACAAATTATTTTTATTAATAATCTAAAATATACATCTGTGTGTATATATATCTGTGTGGAAATATACACCTATACATGTGCAAACTTATGAACAAAACCAAATACAAATCCCATTCAACATGAAAAATACTGATCAGCACTGCAAAAATACCACCTTCTGAAGACACAGCAAGGAACAACTGTGGAAAACAAAGCACAAATGTTCTGGGTTTGGCTGGGATAGACTCAATTTTCTTCCTCACAGCTGATACAGCGTGTTATGGAACTGGTATGGGAATAATGCTGGGAACACAGCAGTGGTTTAGTTGCTGCTTACCCCCAGCAAGGAATTCTCAGGGTCCCATTGTGCCAGGGAGGAACTGCACAGGGAGCTGGGTGGGAGCACAGCCAGGACAGCTGATCCACACTGGCCAAAGGGATACTCCATGGCACAACATGTCATGCCCAGTATAGAAATCGGGGGGACTTGCCCAGGAACCCCCAAGCACTGGGCAGAGACAGGCTGGGAATGGGTCAGCAACTGTACTGGGCATCACTTGCGTTTTATTCCTCCCTCTCCTGTTCATTATCGTTATCAGCAGCATTGTTATAATACTTTATTTTGTTTCAATTAAGCTGTTCTTATCTCCACCCAGGAGTTTTCCTTGTTTTTCCAATTCTCTTCCCCTCTGAGCCAGGGGGGAGTGAGTGGTACTTGGCTGCCAGCTGGGGTTAAGCCACTACAAGGAACAAGAAGAAATCTTGTTATTTTAATGTCCAGAAGCAACAAAGAATCATTAATGAAGGTTCTGAAATACAAAATTTCAAAGTGTAGATTAAAGATGTTTTTGTCCCAAATGTCCAATCCCTGTGCTTTTCATCCAGCCACTTACCAAGACTCAGGCCTCAGCTCTTCCACCAAATACCCCTCTAGTTTCTCCAGATACTGGTTACAACCTCAAAATGCTCCCAGGTGCAAGAGGCAAGTGACACTCAAATTAAAAAATTGCTATTTTGATGAAAATAAGTCCATCAGGGCTAGAAAATATACAGAGGAGTGTGATGAAGTAGAACAGCTTCTGCAGGAAGGAAAACTAAATAATTAGGGCTGTTCTACCCAGAAAAAGGAAAAAACCTGCTAGTGAAGAGAAACATTTATTGGAAAGCATATTAAAGAAGAACTACAGTTCAGAAGTGCATATAAGAATGCCTTGATACAGACTCTTCAGAGGCCATCAGCATATCCAGACTCAAAATGTAAATAGATAAAAGTCCTGGAGGAATAAAAAAGAGATGCTTTTTATAAACTAGAGGGGAAAAAATAAAAATTCTTTGGCTTAAGAAGGCCTTGTGGCATAAAGGCTGAAAAAAATATGGGCTGTTCTTCCATCCTTCCTTTGGCTCTTGTTACTGCAGGCTGGCACTGTAAAAAGCACCTGAGCACTCCTCAGCTCCAGAAAACCATGGAAAAGAGTCATCACTTCACAGACACATCCCACTGACAGCAAATAACAGAGTTCTGGGCTAAACATACTTTATTCTGGCCACACTGCTAAGGACAAAAATAAGGAGCATCAGGTTCTATGCACAGGATGAATATTATCCTAAATCAGAAAAAGCCCTTGAGCATTTCTTTAAAAGAATATCTAACTCATCTACTTGGAACAGCTCTCCAAGCACAAGAGCCTGCACAGAACAGTGCTCTCCCTAAATCCATGGGGTGCAAAGTTTACAACAATATTCTCTGGGAAGACTGAGGGTTTACCCAGACCTTTTGTGACACAAAATCAGATGCTGGAACTTATGTTCTTCCAAATACACGAGCTACTCCCTACACTCTGCCAATGAAATGACTGGGGGGGAAAGGGAGAGCAGAAAAGCAGGGAGGTTAAATGTGGTTTTTCTTAATTGGCTCCACTTGAAGACCAAAGTCACATCTTTCAATTTTCTACAGAAAGGAAGGCACAAAGCAAGAGACAATGCTCATGGTATCTAATATTTGTTCAGTGTATCTCATTAGACCCTTTGAGCTCCAGGTAACCTGCAAATCACCTTCCTTTGACACCAGAGCAGTCTCTGTTCTGAGCCACAAGGGTGCTCTTTTCATTCCCCTTTCAAGATCACGGGTGAGGAACATACAGAAAGATATGAGATTTATGCTCAGAATCAAATAGAAGGATGAACTTCACTCTACCTGAAAAACACACATCTATTCAGAAAAGCCCAGCAGAACATGGACTGTGCCTTCACTTACCTCCCACTCCTTGGCATATCTCATCACAATCCCTCTGCACTCGTTGTTGTAGGATTCAATTCCCATCTTTGCCACATCCTCCGGCCCTTTAATGCCCAATGTCTTGTCAATCTCATATTCCTGGGGGCATCAAAACAACCAAAACAAAGCACCCACCGTTATCAAAAGCTTTCAGGATTTCTCTGGATAACTTATGTTCTGTGCATTCTAATGAGGTTGAGATGCTTTCATGAGTACTGCACCTGAACTAGGCAGGGATTTCAAAAGCTTGCCCTGGTGTAACTGTTTCTATACTATCTTTAGAAAAATGAACAAAAAACCACAATGAACCAAGTGCAGGTGACCAGGAGGAAGCTCCTGAAATAGCCACACACAAAACCCAGAGCAATGCAGTGGCCACAGAACTTGCCATTTCTCTTTTAAAAAATACACAAGAGCAACAGAATCGTGACTGACGAGCAGGTAACAACGTGGAAAGAGGAACCAACAGACACATCTGTGGGTAAATTTATGACACATACCACAGGTAAGCCATGGCAATCCCAGCCAAACCTTCTGTCAACATGAAAACCACTCTGATGAGCAAATCTGGTCACTATGTCTTTGATGGTTCCTGCAAGGATATGGCCATAGTGGGGGAGCCCAGTAGCAAAGGGGGGGCCGTCGTAGAAGTTAAACCTGCAACACAAAACAGTCTTAAGTGAAGCAAACACTGCCTCCAAACAGGGTAAGTCTAAATGTAGCTTTTGATTCTTATGTCTTACTAGGACAGCATCAGTCTCTTCCTCTTCCATTATCAGCTGTCACAGTGGCAGAGGGGCTAGAGGCAGCATTCCAATTCAGTTCCTCCTGACTGCCAGTTCCACCAACATTCCCACAGCTCCACAGCTGGCACACATGGCAGAGCTGGCCTTGCTAACCTGCACATTTCTTTTATAAACCCACCAAGCAGGAAATTACGGGTTTATTACCACTGCTTGAACATTGCTGATGCTTCACAAAGTGAAGTGTAAGGGGCAATGGCAGGACAGCAGCACGAGCCAGGGGCAAAGGGAGCAGCTGCTGCTCACAGAACCCAAGCACAGAAAAGAACTGCAGCCAAGCCAACCCTGCACTGTCACACACAGCTGCTTGGAACAGATCCTTACCTAGGTCTGTTCTTCGATTGCTTTAGGCATTCTTGGAAACAATTCAGGTTTCTCCAGAGCTTCAGTATCTTCTCTTCCTCATTTGGAAAACTTATGTTCTCTGGAACTTGCTGAACCATCCTTTCCCAGCAACGTCCAAGGAGAGAAAAGAAAATACATATTGAACAGAAGGGAGAAAAAGTAACTTCACAAATACAATTTAATGTCTTACAAATCCATACCACCAAATCACAGCTCAGTTTTCCAAACAGCTTCAAGCAGTGTAGACATGGAAGCAACGACTCTAATATAGAAAAAAAGCCTAATTTTGACCAAAGTCTTGGAACAGGAAAAGGATTCTCCATTCATTCAACTATGGTTGTTCACTTTTTATTATGCTTTTATTTCTGTTTCCTACAAAAAACAGTCAAAGGGCAAATTATTTTTTGGTTACAAGTTTGGGGTTTTTCTTCAGGAAAAATTTCCAAGTTCAAACTCTCCAGTCCAGCCCTACTTTAAGCGTAGGAATTAAGACTACTGAGAAGGCTCCTTTCCATCATACATCTACTCCCACCATTTAAGTGATTAAAGCAGCACTTTGCCATCAGGCCAGGCCACCATCCTCAGATGCCCCTAAAAGCAGCCAGACTGCAAATAGCACAGCTGAGAAAGATGAACATGTGGGAAGAATTCGAACAGATGAGAAAAAACCTCTAAGACCCTTTTGTATTAACAACAGAAGCTCTAGCTTACAGATACCAGCAAAACCACAATCTCTTCCTAGTTTTGTGAGTATATCAGACCTGAGCCACAATGGACTACTTCCTGCTGGCCATTTCCTGAAGGTTTTTCTTCATTTGGTGGGTTTTGGTCAAAGCCATTCTCAAATTGTGAAGAATGCCAAGTCAATGAAAATCACTACAAACAAAATAATGTACAAGCAACACAGGAAGGAGAATTCTCAATATGATAAGGAACACACAACAGAGCTGTCTGGTGTTCCAAACCTGCTGCAACATTCAAAGGGCTCAGACTTCAAGAAAATGCACAGCAAGCACGAAGGAAAAGCTGTGGGGAATAAGGATATTTAAGACAGGAGTTCCCTAAGAGGAGAAAACTGATTATGAAGACTGTAACAGATGACTGCACAGAATAAACAGGTTCTCCCACCTCTAACTGCAGTGCTGCTGCTCCTGAGCACTCAAGCTCCACTCAGCATTGCAGAATTACACACAATGGTACAAGGACTGAGTCTCCTGACTCACTCAGATTGGTAAATACTAATCATGAGCAGCAACAAATACAAATGCACTAAGACAATACTTCCACTTACAGCTGACAGGCTGCTGACATTCCAAATATTTACTTCAATGAAACCCAGACCACCACAGAAATTGCCAGCTCAATGCACTGAGCCCACATGAAGAAAATGTGCCCCAAAATGAAATCTCCAGACCAATTCCATCACTCAACCCTTTTGTATTAACAACAGATCATTCTCTCCACTAAGAAACCCAAATTATCATTATCATGCTATTACTATTATTATTGAGAATCCCCCACCCTGGTGCACAGGTGACACAGGAGCTGGAGGAGAAGTCATGGGGTGCCAAGGAACATGTGGACATGGCCTGGATGTGTTCTTAAAAGGATAAGAACTTTTAAAAAGGTAATAACCAGCCTTAGCACAGTGAGCTACACTGTGTAGGAGAGTTTTCATCATCCTTCCTTGAAACACTAATTAGGCCATGTCATTTCTCAGCAATTTGATCAAAGAGACAGTGGAGATGATAAAAGAATTCAGCCTTAAAGCTTCTCCCCTCCAGGCCAGCTGACCTGAGGACTGAGGATCTGCAGGTTTTACTCAGTGCTTTCCCAGTTTAGTGATGACTGCAGAGGTTTGGGAGACTGGCCCAGCTGCCAAATGCACATAAGTCTCTAACAAATTAAGGCAGGGTGGAGGTTTGGGGTGTGACTGTGACCGGGCTGTGGAAGCTGCTCACAGGTCACAGATTCCACGCAAAAATCACAGTGTCACTGTTGGCCCACTGCTACCCCCTGGGGCACTGCACGGGCAGAGCAGTGCCCAGGAACCACAGGGCACACGTTCACACACACTCCTAGCAATACAAACAGCTTATTGCATCAGAATCGTGGTGGGAGGGGGGGAAAAGGGACTGATTCATATGTAAACATCACTACAGGTAGGGGTTTTTTCAAGCTACAGACCAGAATTTTAAACAGACTGACTTCAAAGACAAAACCACATTGAAAATGTATCTATGGCTCAACATCAGCTGAGCAAAAAAGCTGAGATTTAACAATCAGCTTATAGGCAGAGGTATAAATATCTCTGTGTACCTACAGCAGAAAATGCTCATTACTTATAAGCAACCTACCTATTTTAAATCAGATAAAAATCAAGGATAACTGATAACTCTGAACACAGACTGAGCAAAAATACCACAAGTGATGTTACAGAGATTATTATACAAATGTATCTAACAAAACAACAATCCTGGACAACACTCTAAATTGACAGAATAAACACAGAGGTTTCTGTATTCATTTTCTTCTGACAAAAAGTGTTAAAGTTTAAGGCAATGCATCACCAAGGAGGCTTTTTTTTTTTTTAAACACACTCACTTTTCTAGAAGGTAACAACATTCACTAGGAAAGGTGTCAAAGTCTGGAGATTGTACTACAGCAGTCTCAGACTTATGCTGGGCTCCTTATCTAGAAGAAAAATATAAACAAGCATTTAAGTCAAAAAGCAAGTTAGAATGTGCTTTTTTAAACACTAATTTTTTTTTAATAAAAAAATAAAGCCCTGAAAACACCACTATGGATGAAATGAACCAATATTTCAAAAATGTGCTGGACTTATCATACAGATAAGTCAGTTTTACTCTGTATCTCATGAGGTCTTAAGAAATTTTGTCATCATCATAATACCTTAATTAAAAATGTAACATTTGTCACTGGGGGAAAAAAAAAGAAATCTAGGTTATTTTGAAATAACTTTGAACTACATAGTTTTATTTTTAAAAACTCAAAAAGCAGTGTCAGCTGACTTAGCAAAGCAGCTGTTATGTGACAACTAAATTCTGCTATTACCTGACAGCTGCTTCCTAAGCATAGAAAAAACAAAACAAAAAAGGGGGAAAAAATAAGGCAGCTCTCTTCAGTTTCCAGAAGGCTCCGAGGGGTGGGGAAGCCAATATTTGCTGGAGATACCAAATACATCACAACTGCAGCGATTTCCTCAAAAATCCCCCTCCAGTAAAAGGATGCTGAAAGGAAAGCTGAGAACATCTTACATATTGAAAGGCACCTGAAGTTCTTTGTAAAAATAACCAACAAAATTAAGACTTCATAAGTATTAAGGCTCTGCAGTAAGACCTTTAATAAATACCTGGTTTAAGTAAAGCCTAAATTCCAGGGGAAAAAAAGCCAAGAATCTGTACAGTACCCAGGGATTAAAACACATAACCATGACGCTGTACACACAAGACACAAGAGCTGTAATGCCCGAAAAGGCGCTGATAACATCAAACCCCCGCAGAGGAGCTGCCGGCCCAGCCGGACCCCATTTCTGCGCTGCGGGCGGTCACAGCACCGGCACCTGCTGGGCCGTGTTTATGGGGCACCCTACAGGTGCCGGCCGCCCCGCACAGCCCGCCCCACCCCCGGGGCCGGCCCCGCATCGCTGAGAGCCGCCGGGGACACCCGGCCCCGCTCACCTCCGTCCCGCCATGATGGGACCGCGCCCGGCGCCGCATGGCCGGAACCAACGCCGCCGCACCGCCCAATCCGCTCGCCGCTCTCTCCACCCGCACCCTGCCGGCTTTCTAAGGCGGCCGCCCATTGGGCGCGGGCTCTGCCGGGAGCGCGACGTCACGGCGGCGCGAGGCAGCCCGGGAAACCCTTCCCGCGCGCCCGCCCCGCGGCTCCTCATTGGCCGGAGCGGGTGAGGGCGGGGCCTGAGGGCGGGGCCGGGGGGGGCCGCGGGGGGGGCAGCGGGGGCTTGGTTAGTCCCGCCCGGGCCGTGATGGGGGGAGGGTCTCCAGAAACTAAAATGGCTTTTTAAAATTATAAACGGCGTTTCGTGGGCTGTGGGACCTCTCCGCCTGGTGAGCCGCGGGCCTGAGCGTGGAACAGGGTGAGAACATTCCCCCGCGACGGGATTTCCCCTCACAGACACCAAAAAGGAAACAGTGAGAGCCCAAGACTGAAACGAACTTGACCTTTGGGTTGAGGCCCCGGCGGGAGCTGTGCCGGGTGTTGTGGATAAGGCCATCCGGCTCTATCCCCGCCAAACCAGGACACTGGGCTTCTCCCGGTAACTGGATACCAAGGGCATCTGAGGGACTCCATCAAACACCTCTCAGGATCTTGAGCTTCCCTCCGCTGAAGGGATACTCTTAAACATCTAGATACCAATTCTCAAGCCTGTAACTACACTACGAGTGCTGCTGCACTCCAGCTAAAAAATAAATAAATAAATAAATAAAAACTTGTAGGTGGGTTTAGGAAACCTAAAGATTTTTAAAAATGTTATTTCTGGCTGGCAACCACTGTGGAATTACAAAACATTCAGTGATACATTAAAAAGCATTTCCTCTGCCTTTCCAGTGGTGAAAACAGCTGTGAAAAGGCTCTTGACACGGAAAAATGGAAATTAGCCCAGGCAAGGGATGGAGGGAGATGGATACTCTTCCCAGCCTCTACAGCTAAATCCCAACCAGAACAGGTCGTGGGGAATGAAGGTCAAGTCAATAATGGCACAAATAGTTCAGCTGCCTGCATGTCATGATTTCCTATTGCTCTAAAAACTCTGGTACCAATACAAATGTAGGTATCAATAAAACGTTTCAATAAAGGCTTTGGGTTTTGATTTGCAGGACCGGGTACGGGATGAGCTCGTTGTTGTGTCCAGGGCAGTGTCAGTCTGTGGATCAGGGACAATCCAGATGTGAAGGGAGCCACGTTAGCAGGAATTCTCGCCTGCATAAAGAAGCATGAGATTGTTTTCTACAGAGAATTTTGTACATCCCTCTAGAACAGCTAAAAGGTGGGCTCAATCTGCACCACAACCAGAAAAGCAGAAAATGAGAACCAAGCAAGGCTGACCAACAGGAGACAGGGAGAGACTGAGTGCATGTGCTTGCCAGGGCAGAGTCTCCTGTACAAACACAGAGATCTGGGATGATCTGTATCCAGAAGAAAGTTTGCAGTTTATTTCAACACATGCTGCTGTTCTAATGCATCTGGGAAGAATCCTGTGACAACTGAGGGCCAAAGGGAGGAGGACTTGGATTCTACCACATCATGTGGCATTCCTTTATAAACATCTTTATATACTCTGGAAGCACTGCAGCCTCTCCCTGCTCTCACATTGCCTCAGATTTCAGAGGCTGCAGGTTTTTAAACAGCTGTAACTGGTGCTTGCTCCAGTGCCAGCTCCTTCCATTTTGGCATTTAGTTTGTAAAACATACAGGTGATAAGGCCAGCTGAATTTGAATATCATATAACTCCTGAATGGAATTTAAAACTAACACTGCTTAGAAATATCCACCCTTAAGAAATGAAATACAAATGTTGGGAATTTGTTGGTAGCAATGTTGATCACAAATCCATATTTTCACTTTGTTCTCCCCTTTGTATTTTGTATTTCTTTGCCCCTCACTATCAAATAACAGTGAAGTGTTACTTACATGGGAGTTGCTGCCCTTGTTCAGGCACAGCTTTTACTTGGAACCATTTGGGCAATGCTGAGCTCATTTTTTATAAACAAATTGGGCATGAAGGAGTGAACAGGGAAGTCACTGTAAGATTTGTTATATACAGGGGGGAAACAAACAAGCAAAACAAAAAACAAACCACCAAACAACAAAAAAAAAAACAAACAAAAAACCAAACAAACAAAAACAAACAAACAAAAAAAAAAACCGGATTTGAAAACTCGGGGGAATTCGTAGCAGAGGGACCAAGACCTAGTACAAGTAACTGGGGCAGTCCCCAAACTACAAGAATTAATGTCTCTGTTTAATTTTTTCACTATACTGATGAAAAAGCACCGATTCCGCTGGAAAGGCTGAAGGGAATTTTAAAAACATCCAAAAGCCTCAATAGGAAGCTCCCCCGGCGTGGGGCCGCTGAGGGGGCAGGCGCGGTCGCCCCTTGCTGAGGCGCGGGCACCATTTTGTGGGGCCCCGGGGGAAGGTCACCGCTCCCCGGCCGCACCGCCGACCTCAGCCTGCAGCTACGGGGGAAGGGGCGGCAGCAGGCGCTGGAACAGAGCCCCGAGGCTTTTCCAGCGCCCGGTGACGGCCCCTGGCCGCCCCTTCTCCCTCCACGCTGCCCCCACGGCCATTTCATGATCCCCCCTGCCAGCGCCCCTCACGGGCGGCATGCGCAGTTTGCGTAGGGCCGATGCAAGGGCCGGTGCCGTACGCACTTTGCGTAGTGCCTCTGTAAGGGGTGGGTGCCGTACGCACTTTGCGCAGCGCCCGTGCAAGGGGCGGGTGACGTACGCACTTTGCGTAGTGCCGCTGCAAAGACGGGCGGGCAACGGCGCTTTGCGCGGGGAGCTGAGCGCAAACGGCGTTCGTGAATAGGGAATGAACAAACACTGCGGCCGTAGCGCTGGGCCGAGCCAAGGCGCACCTCAGGGGGGAAAGATCCCGGGATAACGCGGGAGACGCGAGCAGGCGCGCAGTGCTGGCGCGGAGCGGCCGCGCTCCCCGAGCCCGGAGGGCGAGGTTTGGCCGGGGCAGGCTGGCTGAAGAGCGGCCGTGCTCCCCTTAGGGCCCCCCCGCGGCGCGGCGGCCGTTGGACTGTTCCGGAGCTGATAAATAGGGGGTGCTCGGGAGCGCGCCGGCAGTGGGCGCGGGGCGGCGGGCGGTGCGGGCGCTCCGTGTGCGGTCCCTGTGCCTCGGCGCCCTCCCCTCCCCTCGCTCGCTGCGCTCCCGGGCTGTCCCGGCCCGCCGTGCCCGGCGCAGCGCTGACAGCCCCGCGGCGCCCGGCCGGGAGAGTAGGCGAGACCATCTTCGAAGCGGCGGCTTGGAGGCCGGCCAGCTGCCGCGCCGCCCG
>VYXB01010830.1:358784-388852 GCA_013397135.1 Pachyramphus minor
GGGCGGCAGCCGGTCCCGCTGGCCGCCCGGGCGGCGCGGGAGGGTCCCCGGCGGGGCGCGGAAGCTGCTGGGCAGCCGCACGCACAGCCACTTCCAGCACCAGCAGCTGCAGCAGCAGCACTGCCGCGCCTTCCGCCGCTGTCACCGCCCGGCGCGGCCGCGGGTACTGCTGTCCCTGCGGCCCGTCAACATGCTGGGCCGGCGGGCGCCGGGGATGCGGGCGCCCCGCAACACCAACCAGTTCCTGATGCGGGAGAAGTACCAGCTCATGCACCTGCGCTCGGACTCGGTGGGCACCGAGAGCGGCGGGGNCGAGAGGGGCGGGTCGGACTGCGAGATGGACCCGCTGGACATGGACTCGTCCCTGGGGGTGCTGGAGAACGCCCGCGGGGCGCTCATGGAGTGCGCGGGAGAGCCCGGACCCGCCGCCCGCTCCCCGCCCGCCCGGGCCGGGGCCGTGGGGTCCCCGCAGGAGGAGAGCCAGCAGTACTTCCCCTCCGAGGACGATGTGATCGAGAGCGAGCTCTTCATGGAGAGGGACTTCCACGAGTTCTGCAGCAGGATCGCCTGAGCCCCGTTGGCCTCCGAGCTTTTTTTTTTTTCCGCCTCGGGGGGTGGGAGAGGTGTATTTATTTCTCAGCCGCCCCTTTGCGTTTTTGTCAGGGGGGCTGGCTTATTTTACAAACGCGTGTGTGTGTGTAAGCAGGGGGGGATCCCCCCCACCCGGCGCCCCCCTTGTAAATAAAGCGAACTTTTCTGAAGGCGAGATCGGAACGGGTCGCGCTTTGTTGGAAGCGGGTGGGGGGGATACAGGGACCATCGCTGTGCCCGTCGGGGACACGGCAGGGAGGGGAGGACACGGGGAGTGACGGGGGAGGGCGGCGGGGGCGGCCGCTCACGGCCAAAGCCACGGCGGAAAAGTTTTCACGCCTTCCTGGCTCTCGGCCCTGTTTCTGGTTTGCTACGGAGGAGTGGTTTAATTAGCGCTGGAAGCGGAGGGCGGCCAAGGAACGACCCTGGATTCACCGACACGGAGGGGTCGGAAGGAGCCGGGGAGCGACAGCACCGGGAAAAACGAGAGGTCTGAGGGGTCCGAGGGTGGGAGCCCGGCCCGGCTCGGTGCGGGCACAGCGGGGAAGGGAGACACCGAAGCCATTGATCTGCAGCTGTTTATTCACTGCTCCCCCGCTGGGAATGCGATCAATGCCGGGGACACTCGGGCCGGGAGCCCCTGCCCGCACCCCTCGGGAACGGGAGCGCTTTCGTGGCTGTCCCGTGTTCGACAGCAGGTTTACTCCTCTTTACCAACTACAGCAGAGGGAGAAACGTCTAGAAAGGGATTTAAAGGGCCACGGACAAAGGCACATGGCGCCAGCTGAAGCCCCTTCTCCAGAGCCAGTCAGGGTTACCTTTGGTGTTCCAGACGCACGTGCAGGAGCAGATCCCATCAGGGGGCATCAATCCCCATTACGGGGAGATTGGCTTGAAATAGTTAAGAATTACAGCAGGTAACACATTCCTGGAACTTGTTGCCACAGGAGAAGAGAGGGACACATTGTCCTAACAGGAGATACAGGGTTGTCTTTGGATCATTTCTCATCTTTGGATCGTTTCTCGTGGTGCCTCCTGTTCCCTCAGCAACCCCAGGGCTGTCCCGTGCCCTCAGCTTTCCTCCACACAATTTGTCCTCCTTCCTCTCATGTGCTGTGAAACCAGAGTGCTCCTGTGTCAGAAGGACCAATGGAAGGTGTGATGATGATCTGCAGAGAAAGTTGTCCCACTTTAGGGGGTTAGAAGTGGATGATCTTTAAGGTCCCTTCCAACCCAAACCATTCTGGGACTGTGTGGGATGGTTCTGTAATGCCCTTTGCAGTTACAGAAACAGGAATTACTTATCCTTACAAAGAAAACCATATTTTAAGACAAAATGCTTGAAATTTCTAGTACCTCAGTTGCAATCTCATGAAATACAATGTCCAAAGACACTGTTTTCTTCACTTTTCCTAAGAAACAAAGCTGCTGAATGCATTCAGACTAACACTATGTTTATTTTCTTTGGAAATTAGCCATGTGGTCTATACATAGAAACTTCAGTTTGTTAGAAGCAAAACACAGCTCTTCTGAGCCACAGCAGGTTTATGTTAGAGCTGTGCTTATACTGGGAGTTTTACTCAATGGGAAGCTGTTCTGGAGGAGAGGTACAGGGATAAATAAACCTCTCATAAAGGTAAGGAAAGCTTGCACCCAGAAAAACTGCAACTTTGTATTTTATTAATGAATATAGGTCTGTACTAACATGTTAAATTAATGGTTTGAATGCATGTTTTCTTTCTTTTTCCCCTGACTTTTGATTTGAACAGGTGTGACACTTACGAACTCTTACTTGGAACTTGGCCTTTGTGATGCTGGTAAATTTGCATCATAATATGGATCTGCTTGAATATAAGCAAAGAAAAGCTGGAGTGTAAATTAATAGAAAAGCATAGGGACGTAATTACAGCTCACACAGAACTCTGCCTGACAGAATTACAGAGCCCTTCCATTTGGGAAGTGTGTTCTCACCACCAGACAGAGTGACTTGCCACGAACAACCCATTTGTGTTGAAGCCCTGGATGTACATCGTGGTTCCCAGCCTTGCCCCCCTCCCAGAGGGAATTCTCTTACACACCTTTCCTTGGTGTGTTACTTGTTTTACTTAGATTTGGCTTAACTGTATTTTTTTTCCCCTGTTTCCTTCCTTCATCACTTGAATTAGGAATTTCCTAAGTGTCTGGCAAGTCTCTGCCTTGTAATGGATGCAACCACAAATAACACCTGACTGCTAAGTTTGAAAGCACTTTACAAAGCTGAAATTCAAAATGTAACCAAGTTACTCAACATCAAAGCTGGGAAAAGAAACCAGAAGCTGATCAAGCCACTGGCCAACAAACTTCCTTGTCTCTCAAACATGGAGAGTTCTCTGTGTGCATCACCTGCTTCTACATAATTCCTGTGTCGCTGTCCCAGATGTGCTCCATACACAGAGGTGGAGAGACACACCACAGAACTCCTGGAGTCGTTCTCAGGCTGATCAAGGCTCTCTTTGGACCCGATCTAATTCGTGGTTTGAATCCTTAGAGCCTACATTTTGCTTTGATAAATGATTGGTGTGATTGCCATTGTAATCATTACAATGACAAACTGAACACCAGCACTTGTGGAAGGAGAGGGAGGTGAGGAATCTTATCAGTCAGGAAACACATGCCTGTGCCCCAAGTCACCCCATAACTGTTGTATGGACATGATAAAGTACTGAGTGTAAGCCTGTAAAAACTGCAGCATTTGGAGTTATTTTTATTTTGAAGTGGCTTCACCAGAAAAGGATTTTTCTTTCATAGCCACGCAGGTCAATTTTATAAACTTATAAATTGAAACAAATTTGACGACCAGAACCTTACAGATCAAGTCTTTACGTCCCTGTATATTTTTTTAGGAGTACAGCTGGGAGACAGTTTTAAATATGTACAAACTACTTGGAAGTCCAAGGCAAATGGGAGGAAGGGCTAAGGCCCAAGCTGACACAACAGAAAGGGTTCTGTTGTAACCTGTAAAAGTTGTTTTGATGGCCAGTCTGGGCATGGGATGACTTAGGATTCAGTAAAATTACCTGGAAAAAAAAAGGTTTGGTAATATTATGAAGGAGGCAGAAGCACTTACTAGGCATTATTAACATTTCAGCACATAGTTGAGCAGGTGGATAAGCAGTTTGTGTGGCTGCATAATTGTTTGAAATCTCCAGCACAGCACAAGTGCTGCTGTTCGTTGAGGAACAGGTGATGCTGCACAATTCATGGAAGGCTTTCAACCGCTTTCCTAGAAGAAAATTAACCATGATTGGATCATCCAGTCACCTCTCATCCAGCAGTGCATTTGTCACAGCTCTGGGGATGTTCAATTCAAATGTGGAGAGATAAAAAGAAACTTATTTTTAACTCTCTGCTGTGATATGAGTGGCCATTTTGCTGCCATATGTTCCAATTACATTCAAATGGCTCTAGTTAATTTTTCTTAGCTCTTGTATTCTTTTCCAGACAAAAACTGATGGCTACTAAAATTCACATTTGGCCTATTTTATTTTTGCTGGATCAGGAGACTCTTTTTCACCATGCAGACAAAAAACCTCAATCAAACTCACCAGTACTCGTGGCCACAGTGATGCTTCATCATACCCAGGCCACTTTTAGCTGTGAGACAAGAAAAGGAAAATATGCAAAGAGAAGCTTCCATCTCATGCTCAACAAATGCTTTTGCATTTCATATTATCTTTAATGTTAATGATCCTTCTACCCTGACATTTTATAGGAAAAAGGATCAAATGTTTTATGCAATTCAGGACAAGGCAATTAGTTCAGAATAAAATTTTGATTTATGTACCCCTCGTCCCTGGAAGATAAACCCAAAGCTTAGCAGCAACAGATTTAAACTGAAATAAATAAATACACTGTTTAGCAGGATTACTCCCAGCCAGTTAAAGCTCTTTTCCAGATGATGAATACTTTATTTAATAGCAACAATTTAAACAAAAGTTTATTAAAAATAATTAAAATTCAAGCTGCAGAATAGTTCTTTTAAATATAAACCAGCAACTTATGCCAAGAAAAATAAGGAGCTTCCGTCTGGCATTCCCGAGCACTTCAGTCAGGTTAAGGAGTTTCAAACAGGAAAGTGCTACAGAAGCTCTGTCCTACCAGTATGTCTTCAGAGCCTAGTCCAGCTGGGAGCTGAGTCAATGATCTTTGCTTCAGTAAGAGTAAAAGGCCCCAAAATATCATGGCAATGTGCTAATTTTGCTATTTCAAGGGTTCTTGCAGGAGTGAAGTCAGGGGTGAAAAATGTAACAGTCATCGATCCTTAGGGAGTGAGTCAGGGCAGCAGAGCTGTTCTGTGCCAAGTGAAGGGCAAAGTAGAGTTTCCTCTTTGTTGCTGCCACAGAGACTTGCCCAGGCCAGCATTTCCTAATTATCTTGCTCAACCCCTTCTCCCTCCACAAATGAACTCTGCCATTCGGTTCCTGCCCCAAAAGCAGGAACCAGGCAGGCAAAGTGTGCTGCTTCCAACCCTAGAGCTGCTCCCATGCCCTTTCCAAGCACCTCTTGTGCCATTTCCAGAGAGGTGTTCCCGCTTTGGGGAACATTGGAGAGAACATTCTTTGCCTCCTGAGTTTATACAACTCACTCCCACGGGATTTTTAGTGCAGGTTTGGATGGAGCAGGGTCACTTCTTCATAAAATGACCCAAGTCCCATTGCCAGATCAGTCAAAGATTCTGCCATGCTCCTGCCAGCCTCAGTGAAGTCATCCTCCTCATCCTCTGCCTGTCCACAGTGCCCACACCTGGCCATGGAATCTGTCAGTGGAAGCAGGAAGATGGATGGTTACAGCCCAGGTGTGTGACACCTGCTTTAAGTCTCACTGTGGTTACTGTGGTTTAAATGTCCATTGGTCTTTCTGCACGGCAACACCAACAAAACCAGACTCAAAATCTACTCCAAGGTCACATCCTTTCTTATTTACCAAATCAGGCTGTCAAGTACAAAACTGAGATCAGTCAAGTCAGACCAAAAGCTGGGCTACACACTGCACCATTGCAGAGAGACTGCAGGAAAGAGGAAAGGACACAAATTACAGATATACAACAGTTTGTCTAAATGTGCTTCCAAACTGAGACTTGTTTTCATCTCTGGGAACCTGCTGGGTCAGATGTGGCTCCCTACATGTAGCAGTGCTCAGCATATTTCTGTTCCATATAACACTTCACTCTCTCAAAGCAAGGACACTTATGGAAATAAGCCTCCCAGGTTTACCTGGCATTTCATCATGTACAGGTCCTGACTCTGTTGGGTTTGTGCAAGGTCTCCAAAGTTCTTGTGTTAGAAGAGGTGCTGAACAGCCAGTGTTTATCTAATCTCACTGATGGTTTTGTAACCTCTGTTGCATTCCAAGTTGTCTCTTTTCTGAACTGAAGGCTTCTGGCCTAATCATCTCCTTCTCACACTGATCAGCCCTGTGATGCACACAGAATTATTGCAAAGGTTGCATCTCCTCTCACAGACTTTCTCTGGATGAGTCAGCGATGCTATCTAAAAATTTATTATCTACAAATACATTGTTTGTGTTCTTCCTTGTAAAATTACAGGTGACTTGTACTTGAAAATGTCCTGCTCCTAGAAGGTTATCTTATATAACTTCATTGCAGCCGAAAGCTACTTGGTTTGTAATTTAGTTTAACCACAGATCAATTCCAATGAAGTCAATGCTTCCCTTTTTTTAATGTAAGAGTTGCCAAGAAGATGTCTCTAAAGAAAATGCAACTAAGTCCAATTTTAAATAGAATTTTGGTTCAGTATCAGGAAGAAAGGAATATTTTATATGTTGCAGTGCTTGCCAGGTGAAAAATGACTTGTGGTTAACTGCATGTAGGTGCCAAGTTAGATTTACCATGTTTTATATAACAACATAAAACTGAATCCAGCCGTTTGTAAACAAAGTTCTCACTTCCAAAAAAAGCAGGAAGGAAAATAAGATCATAACTGCTGTGTGGTATTCCTTATCAATTCACACTACAGAGAGAAAATTATAATGATTTGACAGACCAGGGAGGGGGAGTGGGGAGGAGGGAAGGTGACACTGCCCTGCCACGCTTTTGTGGGTTCTTTGATGTACAGGTTGAGCTCGTGTTGCATTCTGCAATGCAGCATCTATTTTTCCCTCTTCAGAACAGAAATGACTGCTGTGTCCTACCTTTGAGATCTCTACATCAGCTCTACCACTTATTATAAGGGACAGGCAATGGGACACGTGGAACAACATGATCCTTAAGAGACAAAGCTAGAAAAGAAAAAAATAATCAATAATACATATTTTAAAGTGTCTGAACAAGTGTTATTATTCTGTGGCTTGCATTAAAGTGCTTCCAGCATTCAGCTTTACAAGCACACACGAGAAGGTGCCATCCTCACTGACAACTGTGTTAATACAACATTAGTGGTCATGTGGTTCTGTAAATGGATCATGGAAGACTTGAGCTTATTCCCTCTTGTCAGAAAAGTTGGGAGATAGATGCATCTATGACTGATATTAAAATATATTTGAAGAATTTCATGTTTAAACTGAGAATGTTACCAATTATGTGTACAACTAAGAAGATTGTGATTATTGTGGTGTTTATAAACATTGAGTTTGAGATTCTACTTGAGTTTCTGTTGCTTGCACAGTTTCCAAAGGGAAAAAATCCCAACACACACATCCTAAGCTGTTTATAACCACTGACATTAACATGACCACTACCAGCTACTAAATTTCAAAGATAGGAACTGCCTCACTTTCCTCTTAGTAAAAATACATCCTGGCATTACCTCAGAGTTATCCAGCTGCTCACCTTACCTGGATTATATCCTTGTTTAGTCCTGATCCATCTACACCAAGCACTCAGTACCAGACAAGCTGCACCTGCACAGGGACACACACACATGAGTAAAGAAAAATTTTGAGTGGTTCTCACAAACACCACGGAAATATTGGATTAAAAAAGATCCTTTTATTCCAACTGCTCCTTACTTCAGTTTTTCTGCATCCCTACTTCACTAAGCCATGTAAAGAGAAAAGGCAAAGCTCATGTCTCCAGACTTGCTTCAATCCATCTTGCAGACAAGAAGAGCCACATTACACATTTCAGACCATCAAGGAACTCTCTGTGTGCACAAGAGAAGACATTTTTTCCCCTCCTGTAACCAATTACTGCAAAATTTGGAAAGTAGCAGATACCTACCTAAGGATATCTACATAAGAGGAGCAGGGTAAAGCACTAAGCCTTCCAGAACATCAGAAAGCATCACACAGAGGTTTGATGTTTCCCCTTTTTGTTCAGAGAGAAGAAATGAGTCAGGCACACTAGAAGCTGGGCTGCCTTTGGATCTCAGACATGTACTATTTAATTATCATGAAAATCATACAAGCATGAAAGAAGCAATGAGCATGCATGGATTATTTCTTGGCTAAAACTTACATGAGGAAAGCTGCTCCTAAAGGGCTCAGAAAAGTGAAGGCAAAGATTTACTCTACCTTTGCCACTCAAACAGTGCCAGTGTTGCTGTCTGTGCTGATCCTTTCATAGGCCAGTATCCAGTGTGTTAAGGCAAAATTCTGTTAATTACAAAAAAATGAGCTGGACAGTCCCAAAATCAGAATATTTGCTTTTATTACTGACTTAATACTTGTTGATTATTTTGGGTTTCATTTGAGGAGGAAGCTTAGGAGGAGAATCCCCCCGTGCAGGGGTCTATAGCTTTTGAGGGAAGACTGCCAGGCTCCCAAATGTGTGCCACTGTAGGGGTACAAACCAGCCCTTAAAAATTCAAGCAAGCCTTCTCACTAGTGATCAGAAGGTATGCCTCACATCTCTGTCTTCTGGAAGTCATTTCTTGTGTTGCTATTACTCCATTTGCTTTATCATCCTCCTGCTGCAGCTTTCTCCTTTCCTTTCTGTTCCCAGGGATCCCCTGCTTCTCCCCTTTCCTCCACATCTCTCAGTGTCTTGTTCCCTTTACAGTTCCTGCACACCCAAACTTACTCCGAGTCGGACTGTCTGGATATAATGATAGTAATCACAAGATTTAGAACACCAGAAATATGTAATTGGTCAGAGCAGTGGTCCTTCCAGCCCAGGGTTTGACTCCAAGAGGAAAGCACACATCTGTTTGCTTCCTACTACTTGTCCCCCTCATATTCCCTCAATATCTCCACTGTTCTGCCAACTGCTCCCATTAGTTCATGGATCTGTCATCACAAATTTGTCTGATCCCTGATTAGACCAACTGATGCAATCTGTCCCCACACTCTGACTGGGGCAAGGAAGAGTCTGTGTGTAAAGTACTTTCTTTAAACTAGTTTAAATTTAAGCTCCCTCTTTGTTCTGCTGTTTTGTGGTTTAACACACACCAGGTATTTCATACAGGAAGCACTGGAAACATTTAACAATTGCCAAAAATATGGAGCTATTCTAATTTTCCCACAGTCCCTTAGGACAAAAAAGCTTTAGCACTGTCTTGCAGTGCAAGGCAGGTCTACACTGGTGCTACAACAGCCTTACTCCAACACTTTGGAGCTCGTTCAGCTCTGACTGAACAAGGCAAAGGCAGCAGGAGCTGTGTCTGTGCCTGTCAGGCTGTCCCTGTATTCCTACAGCTCTCCATCTTCTGCTTTTAGTCCTCCAAAATTCACTTGGTCTTTGGCAGGGACCAGGAGGTGAGACCTTGTCACTGGGTCTGTCAGCCACAGTTTGGAAACAAACACCAGAGCAGAGCAATAGTTTCTCAAAGAATGTACAACTAACTTCTGCCAGATATTTTTTTTTCTCCTCTTTTTAAAAATAAATCCATGCTTACACTACACTCCCAACCCCTCAGGTTCTACTTCAACATGTTTTACATTGCTCCCAGATTGAGGAAATATAAACACTGACAAAAGTAAGAGCTTAATTGTGAAGCAGTATAGCAGGAAAGGAAAGAAGAGTTGGAGATCTACATTTAACCACTTCCACTGGCTCAGAAAAACTGCTGAGCCAACACTGTGCTCCTCTGAAAATCTTCTGTTAACCAAAATCCTTGCACAAATGAGTTTCTTAATTTATAATAGATTAGCAAATCCGTATTTTTATTAGTTGATGATAGCCTGTCTGTTAATACTAGCTAGAATTACAGAATAGATTAACTCAAATCACTTTTTGGAGTAGTCTCTAATTCTGTTTATCTCCAGACTACTGCTCTGCTTTGCCTTCATAAATAAAGTGGCCAAACCCCAGACAAGCTAAAGGTTTCAAAATATAAGCTCTCCAAAACAAACATACCTTAAATGCACAACAGTTTACATTATCTGGGGAAGAGAAGGAGAGGGTGGAGCAGGAGCTGTTACAAACACTTCCCCAGTTCTAGGTCTGCATGATGCCCAGAGCTGAATGCAGAGAAGTGGAGCTGTGGGGCACTGATGCCTGGTGCTGGATTTGTCCCTCTGCAAACACACCAGCCACACACAGCACATTCTTGCCTCCTCACAGCCTGTGTTATAACTCACTTTCAGGCCAGAATCAATCCTTACTTAGGGAAACAACACCTCTGTAACACAGACAAAAGACCAACACAGCCTCTAATTTTAGACAGTGGCTTGCATGGGATCTGCACGCGCTTCTGAGAGGTGACCTGCTTTTTATTCACTGGATCAGTGTTTCCCAACCTGCTGGATGTTATTTTGAAGAGTTTGAAGAGACACTAAAGTGAGATGGGAGAACACAGGTGGCAGTGAGGCACTAGGACCCAGCAGAGCTGAGGAGTGGGAAGGGGGGCAGTTTTCTCACCCAAAAGCCTGCATTTCTGTCCCCACCCCCTGCTGACCCACATCCTTCAGCCTTCACTGCTGGGAAAAAGGAAAAGGGGGAAAAATATCAACAGTACTTTCACTTATGTTAAAATATGACTTTAACTTAATCTAGTTAAACACGAGCAAGAAACAGTTAAGTTTGAATGGAAAAAAAAACCTGGCTTCTGACCAGGAGGAGGAGGAGGAGTTTGGCTTTCAGCGATTTTTGAATCAGAAGTAAATACAGACTACAGTGATGCTGCCTGCCCTAGACTGGGTGCCTCAGTGGTTCCCTCAGCAGCCCAGGGTGGCTCCCAGCACCCTTCTTCAGCAGCCAGCACCCTTTATTTCCATGTCCAGGGTGGGAACACAGCCACAGAGAGCCAGCATATCCCCCCCAGGGGTCCTCCCGCTGCCACAGGCGGGGTCACATTTTTAAGTCATTCCGGTTTTGATCACTAATTTCACTTGTGTAAACTGTGAGTGGATTGTCTGTGCTGCAAAAGGGGGCCGGGGGAGGCAGGGTGTCATTTTGTGAGACATGTGATGACCACAATTTTTGAAGAGTCCCTTCAGTACACGAGGCCTCCAAGGGCCTCTGCATTATGGATTCATAGACTCACTGAGGGAGGAAGAGACCTCTGAGGTCATCGAGTGCAACCATTTAACCCCTGCAGACACGAACCCAAGGAAGTTCAGTTGCAGGAGTCAGGTCATGAGCCTTGACACTGGGAGGAGCAGCACCAGGGGTGAGAAATGGCTGCTTTTGCTGAATTCAAATCCGACTGTAGGGATTCGGGCCAAGATGCCCATTTGTCTCACACACAAAATGCCGGAAGAGCTCAGTGCTATACACCAGTTAACCTCCTGACTTGCTGCCTCTGCCCTCACACCAGCATGACCAGACTTGTTAATGTTTGGAGGGTGTTTTTTCTATGAATAACTCCCATTACTGCTGACCCTTTGGACACCTTTGTTCACAGTCTATAACCTCCATGTTTTCCACTTTGACGTCTTCATTCCTTTTCCTTTTTTGATTTTTCAGCCATTAGCCTCTCCACTGGGTTCTTTTGGTTTTGGTTTTGGTTTCGGTTTCTTTTTTTTTTTTCCCCTCCTTTGATTTTATGAGGAAATGGGGAGACATGAGAGGTTTACAGTACAAATGGCTTAACAACCTGGACCTGATTTTTTTTTTTGGTCTGATTTAGTGGAAAAAAAGGCAAGGCAGGACACAGACCCAGGAGGGCCACAGGGAGGAGGATGCTCATCAGCTGAGGCACAACAGAGGAGGGTTATACTTAGACCTGAGCTTTAACTTTCCTGAAGTATTGGGAAGTGCTCTGAAGCATTAACTTTCTGTTGCCTGTTTATTGCCGAATCAAACTCCCATTGTGTCCTCCATTACTTCAATTTACCCATTATTCAATAATCCACAGTTCCTCTCTTTGCATTAGCCTGGATTCTACTTTGAAAAAAATCCCTGTGGATATCAGAAAAAAATTTGCCTGGAAAAAAGTATTAAAATTTAGGTTGGGCAAATGTTTGAATGCTTCAGGAAACATTTTCTTTCTGGTGAAAGCAAAAATAAAAAGCAAAAAAAAGCTTTCTGCTTGCTTCTCTGGCTTAAGGTTTATTTTCTATTTCTCCCAGATTTCCAGGATTCCAATAGCCCTGAAGGGTTCAGCAGTACAGCTCTGTCCAGCTCTGTCTTACCCCCACAGAAAGGCCACTGCGGCCTTCCAGTACCTGAAGGGAGCCAACAAGAAAGATGAAGGGAGACTATTTAGAAGGGCCTGGAGTGACAAGACAAGGGGGAATATGGCTTCAAACCGAAAGAGAGCAGGGTTAGATTGGCTATTAAGAAGAAATTCTTCCCTGTGAGGGTGGTGATGCCCTGGCACAGGTTGCCCAGAGAAGCTGTGACTGCCTCATCCCTGGAAGTGTTCAAGGCCAGGTTGGATGGGGCTTGGAGCAATCTGGGCTAGTAGAAGGTGTCCCTGCCCATGGCAGGGGGTGGAACAAGATGATCATTCAGGTCCCTCCCAGCCCAAGCTGCTCTAGGATTCTATGATTCTATGCTGGCTGTGAAGAGATCCTTCATGCCACTGAATCTCTCCACGCTCACACAGCACAACCCACAGTCAGGCTGTGTTCAAGAACACCACAGAGAGCAGCAGCCCTTCTTTAGCTGCACAGTGTTTGCACAGCAAGGGGTATTTTTATAGGCCTCAGAGCTGCTGCACATCTGTCACCCCTGCGGTGTCCCTGACGTGGAGCCTGGTGCTCCCGGATGGAATTGCTGCACATGTGACACTCCTGCTCCGGGATGGGCAGCACAGCCAGCTCCTTCCAGAGGCACCACCCTGCTGCTCACTCCTCACACAGCTCTTCTGTTCACCCTCCTACAAATCCTGGGCTGCAGTAGAAAAGGGCTGCGTTTAGAAAGCATCAAAAGACTTTGCCACTACCAGTGGAAATGATTTGGTAACGAATGGCATCAAATTCAGAGTGTTGTAAGAAATCAGAATCCCATATTCTCAGGTGTTCTGGACTGGACAGCAAAGCACAGGCATTGCCTCTCATCTAGACCACATTCAAAGGCTGACAGACAACTATTTCCATCTCTGCACCTTGTTTTCATACATTCTGTCCACAAAAAAGCTTGCTTGGATGTTTGTCTCTCTTCACTAAGGAGATGTGTCTGAACATGGCCCCAGAAGTAATGAATAATTTACAGTCACATTTTAAGGACATGCACATAAAGAAGAGGCATGTCTAACTGATATTGACCCACAGCTGCTGCCATAATAGGAAACCAAATTAATCAAAAACATCAGCAACTACAGCTGACAGGGGAAGGGGAACAGAGAAATACAAAATGCACCCAACTGTTTTTTTCACTGTGACAGAGAAGCACGAGTTTTCCAGAGCTGGCAGCTCCACATTTTCATGTGGATTAACTTACCCATCACTAAAAATAAAATTAATTTATTACATCATGCACTACTCGGCTGTTGGGTCACATTGATCAAAACCCAAACCAAAACCCTGTTACAGTTCAAATCAGGATGGCCCTGTGGCTCACTGGTAGAGGAATGAAGGCCATTATTTCAATTTGGTCAGAGATTGGAGTTATGTGAGACAATTTATATTACGGGTGTTGCTTCAGACTGTATTTGTGACCCTTAAACAGCTCCATGGAGGAGGTTATTTCTGAGGAAGCAACACTTTCCCAAGCTGCAGTCTCTGCCTGGTTATCTGTGAAATGCTTTTGTTTTACTGATAGGTTTTGATTAAAGCTATGTTCACAGTACAATATTTTTTACTCATATACCCCATTCCAGTGCACCTATTAAACAAGCTTGGAAAATGCCCTCAGAATCATAGAGAGAATTGCAATACAGTCATTTGTAACAGAGCTAAAAAAAAGTTATCAGATGACAAAAGAAGGGGAAAAAAGGGAAAACTCAACTTCTCTGCCTTAGACCCCACCCTCAGCTTCCCCTAGAAAACCACTTCTAAGGCATTTTCCCTCACTGACCACATGACAGACCTTACTACAGACCAGGAACCTGCTGCCCAGAACAGCCACTGTAAATATGACATCACATTAATTAACCTTTCTTTTTTATTCCTCTGCAGGAGTGATATTACAGTGGAAAGTCCAGATAACATGCTCATTAACTTTTCCATTCTTTGAACCAGTAAGCTGACAAATTCAAGCAAAAGTAATTGAAATAAGCTTAATTTGTCTCATTTTTTACTCGGTTATCTGCTCAGCAAAAGAGACAACTTATTTCTGATGCATGAATCAGCAATTCTATACCAAGTACTAACCTGAACTTCTCTTCTGTACCTATTTCACCCTAAAGTGGCTCATTCAATCAAGGGAGGCTTTTCAGCAGATATTGGAGCTGCAGCCATGACTAAGTGACAATAATGAGACCAGACAGCTTAAAACCTTGATATTGTTTCTGCTTCATACCCAAGCTGACACCCCACTGAGATCCTTCCACATTTGCCTCCCTTTATGATACTGCAAAAGGCACAGCGCATCACAAACAACAACATTAATGAGATTTCTATTGGGATTGCAATAAATTTTTCTATTGGGACCATTTGGACACTACTATTTGCCTAATTATTCCTCTCCTAATTAATCCTACTGGCAGTTGCAGATCTTCAGTTGCATAAATACTCTCCTGTGTTTGCTCAATTAAGTGGAAAGATTCCTGTAACCTAACATATTAACATTTGGATAAAAACAGCTGCATAACCTCCACCCAATACAGAAAATCCTGGAGCTGTCTAAAGGAAAAGCCTTTCAAAGCTCCTTAGACCTCTATTTTCCCTCCAGTAGTTCATTTTAATTTTCAAAAGTGTATTATAAAATATTTTTTGCCATCTTTCAGAGCTGGTGAATGTGCCGGATTACCAGTGAGTACAAAGCAGCATTTCTTTGGATAACTACATGACAAGGAGCTTTACTACAACTTTACCTCACCAAATGATACCACTGAAGTCTTTAAAGGTTTAGGGAACAAAAGAGTTCAGGAGTCTGCTACATCATCCAGCACCCACACACAGAGCTATGGATGGCAACAAAAGTCCCCGTGTGTCAGCAGATGGCTTTTGTCTTCCTGGTTCCATTCCTGTGGAGAGAAAGAGAACTCATTTACCCAAGTCCTTGGAGGAGCCTTCAGCACTGCCAGTGCCAACCTTGGCTCAGGAAGTCTGGCCAGAATCCACTTCTAGGAGACCCAAAGCAAAATGGATTTCTCCCAGCAGGAAAAAGAATTTCATTGTGCAAAAGGACAGAACTCTCTCCAAGTGCCCTCACAGCCCACATCAGTGTTACCTCACTGTTGCAGCTTCTGTGCTGAGAGGCCATTTCCTATCCCAAGCATTCCTCTCTGGATCACCCCTTCCACCCAACAGATGAGTTTCAAAGTGCTTCAGACTTGCACCTTTGTTTAACAAAAAAACCAACGCAGATGAACATCTTCAGTCACTCCCTGGCACCAGTTCCATACTTCCCAATATGTGCCCAGCAGCCTGTTTGCTTTGGTTTATGACTAGGAATTTACCTAAAAAATTCCCTTTTGAGGCATCAGTGATATCCCAGCTTTCATGAAATGGCAATCCCAAATTTAGGGACAGATTTAGGACTAGTAGCTCCTCGACATTCCATCCTGGGTTAGACAGACTGTCTCAGGAGGCCAGGTGGTGGCTGTAATTCAGTTATATCATGGATTTGATATCTAAATGTTCTTATCAAGAAAGTCTGCCACTTCAGCAAGGTAAAAGTAGAACAAGTGTTTTAACTCCACTGCATTTTGACAGTTGCCATGATTACTGCACTTTTAAAACCAACACCTTATGGCCCATGTCCAGGCTGCTCACAGTGTCCCTATTGGCTCTCCCTTATCACAGATTATTTAAGTTTCCAGTTGGAAACCATCAGCTTGGAAAGAGTTGGGTCAGTATTTTAATGAGGTGCTGGCTTACAGCCCCGATTTTAATACTCAAAAGGAATAACAGTTGATAACTCCCAGCCTCCAAGGCTACATGACACACATTACTTTTTAAGACTATAAACAGGATTATTTTGTGTTACAAAACAGAATTAAACTTTTCACTGTCTAGGACTGTAAAATTATTTCAATATGGATTAGCTCTAGGTTTTCCAAACATTGTCAACTTTATCAATGCTATTCAATGCAAGAACTTACAACTGTAAATAAGAAAAAAACCATGCCAATGAACCAAAGAGCCTCACAAGGTAAATACAACACTAACTTTTCTCTGAAGGACACATCCCAGTTAACACAAAACTCCTGTTTAATTGTTCAGCAATGAAGTGCTTCTTATTACTTGGCATTCCTGCTTATTTGGAGTTGTACAAACAGAACTACCCTGCAGGTTAGGCATGGATTTGACATTAGTAAAAAAATATATTTTAAACCTCAGCTATGGATGCAGCTAATTATACACACAATCAAACAAAAACAAAACAAAAAACAAACAAACAAAAAAGAAACGTTTGAATTTTTATCTCAACAGTTATAAAGCAGGAGAAAATCCTGACAGGAAAAGTATCCATAATGATTAGATCCTTACAACCAGACAGCTTCCTCTTCCAGTGAAAATAAATGGTTCAGAATGTCCTTTGGCCTGTCTTCACCACAAAGATGTAATCTTGGTTCCTATATGCAGATGTAGACACTTCTTTCCCCCAAGCCTAATTTAATCCCTGGTATTTAGGACACCAAAAGAATTCTCTACAGAGCTTTTCCACTACAACTTTTCCCGTTCCTCATGCGCCAGGGCCTCCCCACACCCTCACAGGGGAGAATTTCTTCCCAATATCTAACCCTGCTGGCTTTCAGTTTGAAGCCATTCCCTTGTCCTGTCACTCCAGGCTCTTGTAAATAGTTTCTCTCCACCTCTCATGTAGCTCCCTTCAGATGCTGGAAGGCCACAATCAGGTCACCCCAAAGCTTCCCTTCTCCAGGCTGAATACACTGATTTTGTTTAAGACTTCAGGGGTTTGAGGGAGTTAGAGGTGGGGGGACACTAGAATGTTTTTCTAATGATATCAGCTGATTTTTTTAAAAAAGACATAACTCTATTTTGTCTAAAAGGTGTGTCTCTCCAGTACATGCATTGCACGTGCATTCAGTGAGTAAATAAGTACCTGAACTTGCTTCATTCATTTCTGAGGCAGAAGAGGCAAGAATCTTCTGCTGTGCTGTAAAACCTGGACCTGAAAACTGCAATTTTGGTGCAGTTCTCCTTCCTTAAAGAGGAAAGAAGAAAGAAGAGAAATCATTCACCTGGTGATGAGCAGGAAAGAGAGCAGCAATTCATGCTGGGCCAAAGCCAGTATAAAACATTCAAATATTGATCATTTCCCTGAATTATAGCTCCTGCTGTCTCAATGGTCAAAATGAAAATCTACATGTTCCCAGAAGTGCAGTTCCTCCCCAAACCCAAAATATGTCCTGTCCTAGTCCCTCACCTCCAATGAACAGAGGGTAATGTTAAAACAATGATGAGTAGTGTAGCAGCAATGGTATAAAACAGGCTTTAGCAAGGTATAAAGGCCTGGTAATAAATTTGCTGTAAAACAAGATGTAAGAGTAGCCATGTCCTAAAAACACTGGAGCAAGTAGATCTGTATCTTTTACAAAGTTAAGCTGAATTAGAAGCTGAATTAAACACCTGCCCTTGCCACCTCCACTGCAGAGGCAGCAGACAAGCACTGTCTGATCATTCAAAGGTTCAGACAAGTTAGCTCAGATCACCAATTTAAATCACAAAGCTTATCTAATTTCACCCAAAGTGTGTACAGGACACTCAACTTCATCCCTCTGGATGCTTTGCAAGAGGCAGCAGTTACCAGTGGGGACAGGATTAGGAGAAGCTGCAAATCAGGGGGAAACAAACATCCAATTACAGTTTAATGTATCAAATGAACATTTCCATAGCAACCACTGACTCAATCAGCCCGATTTTCAGGATAAAGTTTTACTTAATTATGAAAGGAAGCATAAAATCTTAATTTGAGCCTGTTACAAAAGGTAAGTACTCTGCCTGTTTCAACAAACTGATAGGCCATAAATTAAATAAAGAATGTTAAGCAGATTAAAGTGCTGGATGTTGTGCAGTTCTGTTGATATTTTGGGGCTATCCATTCACTCCTTGCTGCGGGTAAGAAATGAAGATGAATTCTACCCTGATCAGTTCAAATACCTCTGCAGTACAAAATAAAATAAAAGAGTTGAATTTTAACTAAAAATAGTAATAATAATGCAAAAGTAACAATGAATTATCTTTAAAAAAAACCCAGACCCAATGAATTTTGCATCTGTTCTCTCCAATATTTCAAAGTTTGTTATTATTATGCATCAGGAATGACTGTGTTCCATAAAGTTACAAGATACTGGGGGTTGGACAAGATGGTTTCCAGAGGTCCCTTCCAACCATTTTCTCAACAGCTAAAGGACAGATTCACTGGTTTCTATTTTGTCCAACTGTTTGTTAACTAAAATACATACTAATAATAACATACAAACCAAACATCTATTGTCAGATACTTCAGTGATCACCATTAAAACAAGTCATTTACACATTGAACTTTTAAACACTGAAGGGTCATAGAATTTAATGGCGACTCAAGTACTACAAAAATGTACATTCAAAGAACTATAAATGATGAGAGCAAAGCAAACTGTACAGGTCAATCACCACTAGCAACTGTTAGGTATTTAATTTTTGGTATCTTACATTTTACCAGCAGCACAAAAGCCAACATTTCAACAAATGCTCTATTTTACTGTCTGAAATATGGTTTTAGAAACTATTTCAGGGGAATGATGGCTGTTTGCTGTGTTCAGAGAGCCAGATCTGGTATTCCACAGATACCTTGAAAGCATCTGGAATAAGTGGTTCATGAACACTTCAGCTGAAGGCTTTATGGGACATTTTAAAGCTTTCCCATCCCTCAGAAGACAACTTGAACTCTGAAATGGACTATGACAGTATTTATATCTATCTGTGTAGGAGGGATTAACCTCTCTAAATATTTTCAATGAGTTCTACATGTCAATGCCTCTTAACTTGCCAGCAGTCATCGCGTTCAATGGATCAAAACTGAGTCCATTTATTTGTGAAATAAGGACTTAGAATAGCCCTTCTTGTTTCAGATCACTACTCCAATAATAACATGCTCATTAAAAAAAAAGGAATCTGCTCATTTTCAGTTATTTGCTCATTTTCTGGGCAGTCACTGGGGCTGTTACCCATGGCTTGTCACTCTGGTCTGGGATGGCAGGACAAGCAGCAAACTGCCTCAGTGTCCTGTGTTTAAAATAAGCTCTTACCAAACCAAACTTAACTGGGGGGAGGCCTGGCATGAAATAGTTACAGCACCTGTGACAAATGAGCAAAAGGGCAACTTCACACCGTCTTTTAAGAGGCACCTTCACTGCTTGTACAGTACAATTTTCACTTTCTGATATAATAATAATAAAGCAGAGGAATAAGATAGAAATCAGGGGTTTCAGATTGCCCAGGATGGATCAGATAATCCTAATAATTATTTTCTAGTACTAATCGATATGAAATGCTACTGATAAAAAAGGGTCTTTTTTTTTTGTTTTCCTTAACAGTACATATTAGAAACAAGTTTAAAAAAAAAAAAAAAAAAAGGCAAAAAAAAGGAAAGGAAAGAAGAGAAACCAAGAAGGGCATCTGAGTACCACAGTCTGCAAGAGACAGACACCTCATTTTTATTTGTATCCTTAAAATCTACTGCCGCTGCCAAGGCTACCGTGTTGATCTGCCCTATTTACAGCCCCCAGAAGCCAGAGCTGAGCACAATCCGGCACTGCCAGACCTGGAGGTGAAGGCACTGCCCTGTTAGTGGCATTCCTATGCCTGAATCCTCAGTAAACAAAGGAAATCTCTAATGGCAACTAACTCTGAATAAACACCAAGCACATTTCAATGACTGTCTGCAGTGCCCCATTAATCGCCCTCACGCTCACCCTCAGGACACACCCGGGACACTTTTGTGTCCACATTTGACAGTTCTTCCCTTGAATGTTGTGTGGCGTGTTAAAGCTCAGCAGCTTAAAATAACGATGCCCAGTGAAGTTATTAAACCCCAAAATAGCCCTGCAACAACTGTTTAATTTATTTCCCACTGTCATGTATCGAGACTTTTAATCTTAGGTCAGAAGAAAAGAATTCCAGACTCCTGCCTGTGTTAGATACGGAGAGATTTTGAAATGACGTAAGGACAACAACAATTATATGTTGGGAGGTTATTTATGAAGAGCAGGAAGTTCGGAGGAGGAGGGAGGGTGAAAGTCAAACTGCTTTCCAAGAATAAGAAGAAAAACGTTTTGAAAGCCACTAAACTTTGCCATTTTATCTTTGCTTCTCTCCCAAGACCAAAGGCAAAGATCCTGCATTTTGACTGTATCACAAAAAGGCTGTTTTTATGTCTAGAAAATCGAAATGTCATTATGCTCAAAATCATGAAACTACAAAATCTAAAATAAAATAATAATAATAATAAAAAAAAACACAAAACCCAAACAACCCAAGGATCTGTCAAGTCATCTGCAAGATACATAAAAAGCTACCTGCCAGCATCAGTTGGTTGTTATCCCAGGATACCAAGGCTCACAAACAAGCATGACATGCTTGAAAGGTTCCTTTAATAGATTTCACCACCGCGGAGAAGTTGAGCAGGACATGAGCAAATACAGCAATCGCCGTTTCAGAAATCAGATAAAGAAACCAACTCCTTCAAAGCTCTGTGCTACACTTGCAGTTAATTATCTACTAGAACAAGAAAATAAAATAGACCTTTAAGGCAGCCTATCAAACCAACACTGGGGTTTTCAAGGATGAGTCATTTTACCTACTATATGGGACTGGGCTTAAGCAGAATATCCCTCCCAGCACGAATACAGAAGGGGCAAATCCACTCTGTCAGGGAGAGGAGCTGCTCTTTCCGCTGCTGCTGTACATAGCAGGTCATACAGTTCATCTTTTCCAGGATCAAAGGTTGGAAATGATCATATATAAATTGTTGTTGTTAAATTACAGTTCTAACTCATTTGGGAGCTTTAGATATTGTTTCATTACAAGCTGTTTTTATTACATCTCCTTTACAATATAAAAACTACTGTCTTTAAAATCAAGATTAGAGCACTACTCCGATATAGAAGAAACTTCTGATAAATGAGGCTATTCCATGTGACAACACATTTTTTCCTCACTAAATCCAACTGTATCCTGATCAGCTGTAACCAATCAATTGCATCAGCTGTAACAAACAAACAAAAAAAGAGTTAATTGACAAGTCAACCCCACAAATTTTTATTCATTCAGAATTTAAAACAGCGACTGCACCACATAGTCTTGTTTCTTATGCTTTGCTCTGTCTGCTCTTCTTGACAGTACAAAACACATATCATGCACACTTAGAATCTGATATATTCCCAGTTAAAGTGTTGAACACGGCAGCAGCATCCAAGCACCCACAATTACCTGCATTGAGGCATAAATGGATCATAATTTATCAGTTCAGTTTGCTTATGCAAAGTAGGTATTACAAATCACACAACTGCTAAGAGGAGTGTGAGCAGAAGGTATCTAGGAGATAAAAATCTACGTGGATGTGCGGCAGAAAACATGCTTTTAACCTAATAAAAAAAAAATCAAACCCTGCAACTGTCTTCAAGGAACTACAGCACGTCAAGCTCAGCTTTGCTTTCGCTTAGATCATCTCTCTTGGAAGGGCTGTAGCTATTTTTTTTTCTTCCTATTTAAGCTTCCTCTAAAGCTGGGCTAGAAAAGACTGCACATGTGCATCTTTGACTTGAATTTCATACAGAAAACAACTTCATCTGAGAAGCTTGTGAGGAAGATGTTCCAATCAGTGGCTTGTGACTGCACTTCCTTACTTGTGTTAACAGCACAGATGAGAGCCAAGATAAGAAATTTTAAAAGCTTGGATGTTTTATATCCCATTACTCAAAGTGCCACATGGAAATCCAAGCTAATAGCCCTCTGCTAGATGCAGGGGAGCTAAAACAAGATCTTGCACATTGGGTGTCTGGTGTGAGTAAGCATATTTGTGAAAACTGCTGTAAAACAGGTACTGCACCAGGAGTGGTAAAAATTTCCCCCCTCGGGAGAATCCAGCAGGGAGAAGATTATTGCAGACATTTTGTATAAGGTTTGCAGGTACTGTCTGATACGTGGGCATGGGCCCAAGGGCACAGCCCACACAAACATATACTTTGGAACATCTAAGCATGTAAATCGGGGTTCTGGTTTGCTGAAGAACTCAGCGTTCTGCAGTTTGCACTGGGGAGGGAGTGTTCTCAGCCAACACTCAGAAACAACCCAGCATTAGGCCTCTTATGGTTTGGGGGTTTAGTCTTTTGGGTTTGTTTTGGTTACAGGGAAATTCTAGCAGCAAGCACTTTACATGATTAGACCCTGCTAATTGTCTTATCACTGAATACAATCGAAATTTGATTTTACTTGGAGTAGGAAAAAAGATTGGTGATTCAAGATGTGATGCTCTCTCTAAAGAGACAGGTTTTGAGTTCATGATTACAGCAAGATCTCCAGCTGAAGTAAGAATACTAAAATTTTCTTTCCATTTCAAGGAAAATAAACAATAAAAAAAACTCCACCAAAACAAGCCGAACTGGAAAGCCAGAAAGTCTCCCTCAAGGTTTGAAAGCCTGTAAGCCCATTGTATTAAGGTCTGATTAGTAGTTTCCTGTTACTTAGTTTTGTCAGTATTGAAAGGAAAGGTTAGACATCCTCATGGAAGGCAAAATAATTCTTAATTGGGATAATTAAAATGTGGCTTAATGACCCTCCTACAGGATACACTTATGGAACTATACAAAGGCAGAAAATCTTGACAATATGTAAGGTTACTTGATCTCCTAATTTTTATCTGACAACAGAATGGCATCCAGCAGGAACACATATTGCATCTGAGGCTGATGCTGAAACACAGTTAGGACATTTTTAGATGGTTAACAAACTTCTGCTGACCCAATTGCTGCAACTTGTCGACATGTATCTTGGCTCTGCAGTGGTAGAATTCATGTCCTTTAATTGAAGTAAACAACTGAACTGTGAGAATTCATTACAGTGATTCAAATACATATTAGAGGCAGAAATTAAATAATTAAAAATTAAACAGATTCTGCTGAACTGTAAAGTATGCAAGAGAAAGAAAGAGGTTTACAGGAACAAATGGGTTAAAAGCTTGATCTACCAAAGCTTGTATCAAAGATGTTGCACAATGGTTTGATTTACCACTCCCCACTCGCTTCTGCTACTGTCTTGTATCACTAATTATTGATCTGTACCCCCATGATACCTGTAAGACCTCCTCAGTCCATGTTTTCCAATACATCTGAGACACTGCTGTTACCAGCTAGAACTGTCTCACACTGACAGCCCAGAGTAGGATGTAAGGGAGATATCTGACCTTCCTGATCTCTTCTGTTGGAAAGAATTGGCACAGGTTGAGGCCCCAGACTTACCTCACCGCCTTCCAGAGCCTGGGAGACCATGGGCAAAGGACAGGATTAGTCACAACAGCAAGCAGGTCTGGCTTGAATAGCATTTTTCTTTTACTGTGGAGCTGTCTAGTATCTCCTCACAAGAGTTGGAAGTAGAAACTAGACAGGGAAAGCACCAACTCTACACATCTCATGGACTGTGGTCTATCTACAGAATGACACCTTAATTTTCAGAATGTTGGTTTGGTTGGTTACATCACAGTTACTTGCTTTCAATCATGAAAGCCACAGAGTCAATGTGGTATTTCTCCCCCCAGCCCCAAATTACACTGAAGTTGTAAGATTCTTGACAAAAATTCTACTCTCGACAAGAACAAGCAGATAGAAGGAATGACTAATTGGTCAGCAATTTTTTTCTGAACATCCAGCTACCTACTGCACTTCCTAAAATACCAGCTGTCTTCAGTCATGTACATGTCTGAGTAACACATATGGAAGTCAATGAAATGTACACACTTAGCAGAGCAGACCTGAGCACTTACTAGATATCCACTGAAAAGAAGAACTATAATTAAAGGCTACTGAAATATTACAGCATTCCAAATTGATGCTAGGCTAAAAAGCTACTTTTAGAGGCAAGTTTCACTGTATGTTAGTGGAAATGTACCACAGCAATTTTGTGTAAGTCCCTCATGTGCAGCTGTCATCACGTGGCACGCAAAAGTGATGACTATTTCATATCAATGTTACTTTTAATGAACAGGCTGCTGACAGGTTTATAGCACCTGCATCTCTAACAGCTTCCTTTCCAGCCCTGTTCTGTGGCCTTGTACCCTGTGCAGCTTGCATAGGTCACATGGGGCTGCAGCTCCCCACTTGATGACTTCCTTTGAAATGGGCTACACTGTGCCTTTCCAAGGAGAGGAATTCAATGAGTGCTCAGCATTCACCCATTTCCTCATTTGCCTTAATANTACTGTGCCTTTCCAAGGAGGTGAACCAGAGCACTCCTTAAAAGTGCCGTTCAATGAGTGCTCAGCATTCAGCCCATTTCCTCATTTGCCTTAATAGAACTGCAACACAATACCACAGCCTTACAAAAAAGGATGTGCATGGACATTCAGGTGAATAAAAGCCCCACAAATACTCCACTCCTGAAAGTGAAAGGTAAGTTCAACATCTGCATGTTTGTTTTTACAAAATCAAAAGAGCTAAGGACTAACTTTTAACTGATACTCCACTTTCTTAAGCAAAAAAAAAAGTTACCAAGGGACAAATTTGTTATTGACCATTAAAATGTGATTTAATCTGTGATTCTGTGTAAACAAAGTAAAGGTTTCACTTTTCTTTGGATAAGCACTGAAAATACCATGCATAATCTCTCAGTGAGGTTATTCTTTGGAAAGGGGACTGCTCACTCCCCAGAGGTACCATGTTGTGTTGTGTGACCACAATTCAGCGTCCTCACCTGCCTCCAAACCTGGCAGATGAGCAAATGGGCTCTGGGTAAGACAGCATTTGAAACACAAATGCAAACAAGACTGTAGGATATGAGATGCCATAAAGCTAAATACAGGGACTTGTTAAAAACAACAGGTCAAGTTACCCAGCAGCACAAAGGGCCTCTGTGTTTGGGAACCTGTCTGGAAACAGATACCATGTGTGTCTTCCCTGCAGCTCAACTGCTGGTACTGCTCATGGGGCTCTGTTAGCAGAGCTCTGCCTGCCACCAGACTGTCATACAAGCCTGATAACTGGGCTGGAGATGGGAGGAGGAGTGAACAATGAACAACCAGCCTAGCAAATCAGATTGAATTTAAGCAAAAGACCACTCTTCCTCTGTTCCAAAACACAGAGTAATAGACAGGAGATTCAGAGATCCCTTTCTCTGTAATTCTATTACCAAGTGCTTCCAGTTGTTTCAGATACCTGGAGGATGGGACCAGAGTGAGTTTCTCAGCTTTTCTGACTTGTATTAATTCTTAAGCTTCCCTGTTCCTTACAATGCCAGGCTACTTGTCAGTATGACCTGTCCAAGCCCAGAATCCTCACGAATAGCAGCACTTGTGATTGTGCAGCCACAGCACAAGTGACTGTGCTCCACACAGCACCTCTCCAGTCTCCTTCCAGCCCTGTTCATCAAAATGGATGCTGACAAACTGCAGTAAATTCTAGTAAAATTTGTTCAGAATCTCCTAAGTCCTCTTGAAAACTGTGTACACAGAAATTCAGACATTTTACTCCGCTGCACTGTAGAGCTGGCGCTGCAGTGTCGTTCACAGAAAGGCAAACAAAACACAGAACCTTTTCCTGGCAGATACAGGTCACAACTAAACCATTGAACAGAGAATGTTTGATTTAACCAAGTTCTGCTGCACAAACGAAAGCTTCAGGACATCACCTTATGCCTGCAGAGGAGGAGGGGGGTGTGAGGAAAGAGCATATTAAAAATAAAAGCAGAGGAAGTGCCACAAATGCTTCCACTGTGCTGAACCTCTCTGCGATTGGCCGGGGAGCTGTTGCTACACAAACTCTGCCTGCTCCTACTACACGCAGTAACCCTTGTTGCAACAGGCCAACTCACAGCATGGAAAACTGTCCCAAAATAGGATCCCCAATGGCCATCCCCGCCTCACGTTTAGAAGAACAGTTACAAGCTTGCTTGAGAACCTAAAATTCCCTGTGTGCAGGCAGAAAATTGTAGCCTGCAAACATTTCATGCTAAGCCTAGCAAACTTCGGTTATAATAGTTCTCGTTTCCAAAGCAACAGAACATGGTTCAAATTCCTGCTGGGGTATTGTCCGATAAAAATCCTTTTAAACTGCGTGGTCATTGTAAGAAGGAAAGCTGGGAGACAAAAGTGAGGCAATTTCAAAAGGTACTAAAGTGGAAGCAGAAAGTAAATTAAACCCCCTCCTGAAAAAAACAAACCTAGCCTTGGGTTTACAACTAAGGTACCATTACAGAGGTTTGTTTTGGTTTTTTAAATAAGAAAAAAAATGTTTTCCCTCTGTGACCTGCATAGTAAAATCAGCACTGACAAAACTGTACCTGAGGGTCTAAAAGTCTCACCTGTCCCAGCAGTAACTCTTTTCACTGGAAATCCAGGGTGTGCCCTAGCCCAGGGAGAAGTGATGCAAAAATATGAGCTGCTTTAAGATATGAAATGGAAAAGCTAACATCCCACTCTTCAGCTCCTATTCTAATGCAAATCAATGTTGAATTTGGAGCAAACTCCAGAATAAAATAATAAAATTAACAACTTTAATGTCCTGAGAACTGATATGCTGGAGCAAACCCTGAGAGGCCCATGGGATTTAGTAATACCCTTTTATAATAAAAAGTTATATTAAAGTGAATGATCCAAAGTAACCCACCAAGCTACTGAGAAAATCCCCTATGTGTAATTAAAAAGACTAAGTTAATAAGGATGTCTCATTAATTCAGGTCCATCAGTAAAACAATTGTTAGAACTTTAGGTGTCATCCTCAAAACCAGTATTAATGTGAAAGTGTTCATCAGAAAGTGGGACTTAAACAGCCACCACTAAAACCTGCTTCATTTGTGGTGAATGGGAAATTTCTTCTGCAATTACGAAAAGTAATTGGCCAAGAAGTTGCAAGCCCTTCATCACAGGAGTCAGTTACACATGGAAATTTGAAGATACGCATTTTTGGGGGTTTGCAACAATACATCAGATGTATAAAATAAATAATTGCATGTACAGACATGTTACCAGTAAACTGAATTCTGTAGTTCTGCCTAATGCAACCGATCCAACAGAATTTTGTTTCCTTGGAGGTGGTGTTTGTACATGAAGTGTGGTTTGAAGCCCATCAATGAAAAAAAAACAAACCCAAATGGGAACAAGCACAAAGAGCAAATGACTGAGGCAGCTACTGCTAAGCCTTCCTCTTCCTTACCACACCCACGGGACACTCGGAGGCAGGAATGCTGGCACAGGACTCAATTGCTTCCCTGCGAACTTCAGTGGCCTTGGCAGCACAG
Source organism: Pachyramphus minor (assembly GCA_013397135.1). Classification (NCBI taxonomy): domain Eukaryota; kingdom Metazoa; phylum Chordata; class Aves; order Passeriformes; family Tyrannidae; genus Pachyramphus; species Pachyramphus minor. Next base: position 386,256 of record VYXB01010830.1, read on the forward strand.
ACAGGTGATTGCAGCAAACTGTCTGATTACCTAAGACATTTGTGCACTTCTGAAGGCAGAATCCAGTTTTAAACGTGGAACTGGAGAGGCCAATGATACCTTTTTTCAAATACAAATGTATTAATGCATTGGCAAATTAAACAATAATGATGCTTCAATTTTGCTCAGCAATAAATAAAGTAAAATGTAAAAACATAATGTCTTGTAAGACAACTGCAGCCTTCTTTCCTAGTGCAGTCTGTAGCACTGACAGTGCTAGCAGACAGCAGGCTCTTCACCACCATCACAAGAAGTATGTGCGTGGATTATTTTTTTTTTTTTTCAAGGCATTGCTCCACTCAAGTGTTTCAACGCTTACCTGCCTTGGATGAAAACAAGTTTGCAAGTTATATGGAATAACCACTTCCCAGCTGAATCATGGAAACTGTTGGTGCCACATAGAATGAATGGGGGCCAACCACTTTCATGGTTAAGATTTACCACATTATCTTGCATTGGGCACAGGGTAACAACATGCACATGCTCACTACCATCTCTTCTGACTAGCATCTGTTCTTCCAAATGTAATAACATTATCGGAAGCAGCAGGATATCTTTATAATTTTCAAAGTTAACATACATATCTAGAGCTTGGACACAGGATATCACTTCCATTAAAGCACAGCTACTTTGTATTAACCTACAGCTAAAGCATTTTATCTTTCTGTTTCCAAGGAAATACAACTATATGTTGTTCATTCAGTAACTACGCTCAGCTACTACACTGAATACACAAAAATTAAAGTAACCCAGTAGCATAGCTAAACCCTCAAGAATTAGTGTCCTAATGATTTGAATGGTGTTCTCACTAATCAGTCACATTTAAAAGTTACATTCTCGTGCTAAGGCACAGTAAAATGACTGTAGCAGCCAGGCTAGAGCCAGGTTTGACTGTTTCAAGTTTTAGAAGCCTCTTGGGAAGTCTGCACACTTGTTCAGTTAGTGAACACACAACAAACTCTGAGTTTCTATTTGGGTACCGTTGTACTCAGTCAAGCCAGATTAAAGCTAACTGGAGATATGCCTTCTGAACGTGGCAAAGACATAGCCTCAGGCTGCCCAGGCTTTTAGGGAGGATGTCCTCATTCCCAAGCTGAACAAGCTATTTTTGGATTATACAAAATGGATGTCAACAGACCTGCTGTAATGAAATGCTGGTTAAAAACAGCACCTGTCTTCAGCAAAGAGATAGATGGCTGGTGATGGCTTCCACAGATGTTCCTAAAATGCTGCGCTGCTCTAATCCTTTCTTTCAAAGGTACTTCATGCATCCAGCTGTCTGGGGAAGAGAAGAAGGGTGTGCACATGGCAGAGTGACATTGGGTGAGGGTGGAGAAGAAAACAGCCTTACATAACAGAGAGCCGAGTTTTGCATCTGGAAGCAACTGGTCTCTCTTATTTTATCCTTCTTTTTTCACTGCATTTCACACCTGCCTTCCCCCCCACCCCTTACACTCCAAGGTCTGGAAGCACACACTGCACAGTGCCAGTGTAACACACAACGCAGTCACAGTGTGACACACAGCACAGTGATGGTGTGACACACAACACAGTGCCAGTCTGACACACAGCACAGTGTCAGTATTAACATACAACTTAGTGCCAGTGTGACACACAGTACAATGCCAGTGTGGCAGACTTGGAACACACAGCAGGGCTGGCTGTAATAATTAATAAAGACAAGGACAAATAATTTGTTTACCAAATTGGGTATATCTTGTCATGTTAAGCTCCTGGTGTTAATGTTAAGTTTATATAAGGTTATATTGTTAAAGTTGGTGGTTTGCCTAAGTTGCAAATTGCTAAGCCGCAATGTTATGTTAACATATCCTGTTATGTTATCGGAAGCATTTAAACGTACTGATAGGAAAGGGATGCATGTAGTTGTATAAGAACACAAGCGGGAGGTTCGGCCGACGGTGATGAGAGGAGAATCCGGTGTCTTCGACCCAGAAACAAGGCGGAGTCTGCGTGAATGGGGAGGAGTTTACCCGAAGGGAGGAGGCTGCGGAAGTATAAAAAGCAGACTTGAACTTTTTATTCTTTGGGAGCCGGTGGCAGAGCAGGAGACTCCCTGTCCGCCCAGCGCTGTTTTGCTCATTTTGCCTTTAATAAAAGTTGGTATTTTAAATTTTAAACTTGTGGTCTGTTTGACTATAACACTGGCAGTGGGTGGATCCTTAGGGTCTATGCGTGTAGTGTCAGACAGCTGATATATGCCAACTGAGCTGCAGACAAACACAGCAGTCAGTGTAAACAACTTAGTTCTTTACCCTGTATGAATGCAGACCGCATAACTGCACACTTTGTTTGAAAGGCAGGCGCATTGCATTACCCACAAAATGCAGAGAGCAGGGTGAAGCCACGTAGGACTGGGTGCCATGAATGCAGAGCATAGAGACAGAAAAATCAAAGCTCAATCAAAACAGCTCTGGCGAAAGAGAAGAATACTCCACAGGGGAAGAATGAATGGGGCGATACAAAAGACCGCATTCACCCTTCCCGCCCCGGTTCCGCTTCATCCTGCGAGGGACCCGGCAACACCGCCGTGCGCGGGC
>VYXB01010831.1:12665-27418 GCA_013397135.1 Pachyramphus minor
ATGGGATCCCTCCATCCCCGTGGGATCCCCCATCCCCATGGAATCCCCCATCCCCGCGGGATACCCCCATCCCCATGGGATCCCCCCATCCCTGTGGGATCCCCCATCCCCGTGGGATCCCCCATCCCCATGGGATCCCCCATCCCCATTGGATCCCCCCATCCCCATGGGATCCTCCATCCCCGTGGGATCCCCCATCCCCATGGGATCCCCCCATCCCTGTGGGATCCCCGCGGGAAGGGCCGGGCTGGAGCGGGGCCGGCAGCAGCGCAGCCCCGAGCGGATCCCACGCGCAGCCTAAAAAGGCAACGTTTGGCCCCCGCAGCCAATGGAGCCGCCGGCGGCCCCGGGATGCTCTCAGGAACGCCAGGCATCCCACGGGAAGGACGCGGGACGGGCAGGGGGCAAGCCCGGCTTTGCCGCTGGATTTCAAAACTCCCGGCGCTCGGTCCAGCCCCCGGCGCCTCCCTCGAGGGAACCGTCACGCCTGGAACCTCCCGGGATGCTGCCGGGGATGGGCGAACCGGGGAAAAGGGGCATGATCAGGGGGATCTGGGGCTGTTCCTATCCTTGGGAGAAGGTAAACATCACTCCCTGCCTGCAGGAACGCCCCAGGCACTCAGTCCACGTTGTCACAGACACCAAACCCTTCCTACGAAGTGTTTGGGGTCAACTCTTCCCAAATCCAACCCCGTTTTGGGGGATTTTAAGGTGCAGCAGTGACATCTGGCACAGCTGGAGAGTCAGAGCAGGTTGGTGGGACCAGGATATCAGCATCCATCCCGACACACAAACTGATGGCTCGGGGACTCCAAGTGAAAAAACGGGATGGAAAAGCAAGAGCTCAGGGAGCAGGGCTGGGAGTGAGGGGGGAGCTGAGCCCTGACTGAGGCACTGGGCCCTTCCTGCTCTGAGGAATGTGGAATATTCCCCGTGAAGGTTTATCTCTCACTGGGATGACACCGAAGTGCTGATGTGCCACCAGCTCCACTCTCTGGTGGGTGCTCAAGGCAGCTCAGACCTGACACCTGCAGGGATGTGGAGTTGGGATAAATTCCTTGGGATATTCCACACTAAACTGAAAGAATTGCTGCTTGGAAAGATGAGATTTCCCACCCCATGTCCCTGCAATGTTCTGGGGGAGCTGCTCCGTGCTATGGGATGAACAATCCCACAGCCAACTGCAACCCCCTCCCGAGCATGGTTCAAATTAATTAGGTCTGAAAACGCGTTCCCACAGATGTCCTGAAGGCCCCCCACCTCCCTGTTCCCAAAACTGGCTTTGGAAAAGCTGGGAGCAGCCCTTTGTCACGCAGGAGCTGCTGCAAACACACCCCAACCCCCAAACAAATGGCTTCCCCCTGCCAGACCCCCCACCCCAGCGGGGGAGCTCAAAGAAAACAAGTGGCACAAGAGACCCAGCCCGGATAATCTGATCCATGTGTGTCCACCGGAACACTGAGGGGTGTTGGATGCACAAGGACACGAGGACAGGGATGTTTTCATGCCAGGTGGGAAGGCAGCTGCAGCCTCCCCCCTCCCTGCGCAGCCATGTGCCGACCATCCCTCCGCGGGGTGTGGGGTGTGGGTCACGCTCAGCCCCGAGCCCAGCTGCCTTCCACCTTGGAATTCTGCTGCTTCCCACCCAGCGAGGGTGGAGGCTCAGCCTGGAGCACAGGGAAGGGAATTCTCTGCTTGGCATCCCACTAAAGCACCTCGGAGCAGGATCTGGCGGTACCGCACGGCAGCGACGTCACGGAGAGCTGGGGTTTGGCAAGGACGGGCTTCCAGCTGCTCTGGGAAGCTCAGGGGCAGCCAGGCTGTGGGATCTGGGAGGATGGAAGTGGCCAGAGCAGCTGGAATTCCGTCCAGGAGCAGTGACAGCAGCTGGGACACCCAGTGCTCCTCCACAGTAACACCAGGGGCCGGGAGGATCCCAGAGCCAGGGAAGGGAATAAAGTCACCAGACACCCCTGAACACTGCTGGGATGGGGAGATCCTGCAAAGCTGTGCCCTGTCCAGGCACCTTCATCCCTGAAATGGGGATCCCCAAGGAGCTGAGGCCCCTCTCTCCCCAGGCAAAGATCTGAGTACCAGGAATCAGGAGCAGCTCAGCTCAGCGGGGCTGAGCTCATGAGGGGGGAGAGGGGTCAGGAGGGTTTAATCCTAAACTACAGGAAAGGTTTATCTACTCCTGGAAGCTGCTCCAAGCCCACAGCGACCCGGAGAGAGGGACAGCACGGGGCATGGGTTAATTTGGGAAGGTCCAAAAGCACTTGAAGAGGTTTCCACACCTCGTGGTTGCAGCAAATCACGGGGAACCTCCCCAGGAGGCCGTTCCAGCCACGGATTAGAGTTAAACAACTGCTTTAGTGTTGGCTCCTGCCTCGGCATTCCCAGCTGGCTTTTCCCCACACCTTGGACCTCAGCAGGCACTGAGGCTCCACGTGCTCCCAAGTTGGTCTGGGATGTGATTCCACCGGGAATCCCACCAGCACTGGGGGAGGGAGGGGAGGGATCGCTACACATGTGCTACGGGAGGGAGCAAAACCAATCCCTGCGGCCGAGAGGGAGGTTCCTGCGAGCGGATAAGGCAGGAGCTTCATCGGAGATCCATCAGGACAACGTCCCTCTCCACCACTGACACGTGACTGCAGGTCTGGGAGAGAGAAGGAGAGGGGACAGGGGGTTATTCAGGTGTTCCCACAGCTCAGGTGACACGACCTGCAGCCAGAGTCCTTCCCAGAACAGCCCTTGGAGCCGTTCCTTGGATCACACAGTGACCACAGCAGGACACAGACACAGATCCCTCTCCCAAACACACCCCCTTGTGCTGCCTCACCCTGTTCCTGCAGGGAGGAGCTCCCCATCACTCCTCCAACCCGTGTGAAACGTTGGGAAGCTCCTGCACCTCCACCCTGGGAATGGGAGACCAGCCCCTGCCAGGCTGAGCCTCCTCTCCTGTCCCAGCCTGGCACCTCCACATGAATTTAACCCCACTGAAGGGTCCAACACACCAACCCCACAGCCCCCAGTGCCTGGGGGGGACTCACCGTGAAGAGAGGGGGGTCTTTGGGGTGTGGGTGGAACCCTTTCTGGCGGCAGGACGAGATCTCCTCCAGGCCGTGCTCCGTCAGCCGGAAAAACCCCGTCCTGGACAAGGGAACACACACAGGAGCACAAGGAGCTCCTGTGGCTCCACCTCTGCAACCTCTGCAGGGACAGCCACGTCCTCTGGGCCTCACAGAGCACCTCTGGGGCAGCTCAGCTCGGGCAGGGGCAGAGACTGAGGGACACCCCTCTGTCTGGGACACCCTTCCTCCTGGGACATCCCCCTTCCTGGAACACCCCTCTTCCCAGGATAACCCTCCTCCTGGGACACCCTTCTATCTGGGACACCCCTCTTCCCAGGACACCCCCATCTGGGACACCTCCTTTCCTGGGACATCCTCATTCCCAGAACACCCCTCTTCCTGGGATACCTCTCCTCCTGGGACACCCACCCCTCTTCCCAGCCCCAGGGCTGCAGATCAGCCTCCTGCCAACCACTGCCCAGACACAGCCCCCTGATCCTGATCCTGATCTTGACCTGATCCTGATCCTGATCCTGACCTGATCGTGATCCTGATCCTGACCTGATCCTGATCCTAACCCTGACCTGATCCTGATCCTGACCCAGCTCAGAAGAGCTGTGGAGTCCCACATGTGTGACCTGGCATTTAATCTCCACACCAGGGCTCTGAGAGAGGAAGGCTGTGGTCAAACAGCCCAGGCAGAGGCAAAGGCCTTCCCCACCCCACAGTCTGGTGTCCACACTCCCTCCTGGAGCCCCCCCACATTCCTGGGTGTCCATACTCACTCCTGGTACTTGGGAGAGCACACGATGGCGATGGACTCCGGCAGCATCATCTGGTAGGAGCAGTGGGTGTGCAGGTCCACACTGGACAGGAAGGCTGTTTGTGTGGGGTGGGTCTGCAAGGGGAACACATGGACAGCAGCCTTGGGAAAATGGTTCCAAGGGATTGTGGCTGCCATGGGAAGGCTGTTCCAGAGGAGACACAGCTCCTGGGGTGGCACAGGGGATGCACTCAGAGGGGATTGTGTAGAATCCCAGAATAGTTTGGGTTGGAAGTGACCCTAAAGATCATCCCATCATTCCACCCAGGGACACCTCCCACCAGCCCAGGTTGCTCCAAGCCCCATCCAACCTGGCCTTGGACACTTCCATGGATCCAGGGACAGCAACAGTTTCTCTGGGAATTCCATCCCAGCCCCTCCCCACCCTCATAGCTGAGAATTTCTTCCCACTATCCCACCTAACCCTGCCCTGTGGCAGTGGGAAGCCATTCCCCCTTGTCCTATCACATCATTCCATGCTCTTGTCAAAATTCCCTCTCCAGCTCTCTTGTAGCCCCCCCTTTTTTTTGGACTGTCCTAAAACACCTGCTCCTCCTTTCCATTTGAAGTACAAAAGGAGCTCTACATTCCTGCCATATCACATGGAAAAGTCCCACTTCAAGGCCCAACACTGTCCTTGCAGGGGAATTCCCGTGTTCCTCACGTGCAGCAGCACCAGCACACCCCATCCTGTGCTGGCACTTCAGGATACCCCACTCCAGAGGGCTGGATGATCCCTGAGAGCCACCACCTCACCCAGCTCCTGCCCACAGCTGCATTTCACACCTTAACTCCCCTGGGAAGCTCCTGCTCCTTTGGCCTGGGAGGTTTTTGTTGCCAAGGCCAGCAGAAGGGGCACAGGAATTCCAGAGGGTCCCTGGGCAGGGCAGAGCTCCCCCCCTCAGGGATCAGGCAGCACATTCCCTGCCCAAGGCTGTGAGGCAGCAGCTGCTTTCCAGAGATTACTCAGCAGCTCCAAACATTTTCCTTGGCACGGATCCGACTGCCAAGGGCTCCGTGGGGACAGCAGGGAACTGCTGCAGCCAGGGAGGACTCTGGAAGTGGCACATCCCTCGGCACAGCTGCCTCAGCAGCAGCACCACTGCAGGGACACAGCATGGGAGAGGTGTCCCTGCAGCAGGGGGGCTGGGGATGCCCTGATGGGGCCTCTGGAGTTGGGTTTTAGCTGCAGGAAACAGGAGTTGGATGTTCAGGATCCCACCTGCAGAATCCCTGACTGGTTTGGGTTGGAAGGGATCTTAAAGCTTCCTGCCTGGGCAGGGACACCTTCCACTGTACCAGGTTGCTCCAGCCTGGCCTTGGACACTTCCAGGGATCCAGGGGCAGCCACAGCTTCTCTGGGCAACTGTGCCAGGGCCTCCCCACCCTCACAGAGGAGAATTCCTTCCCAATATCCCATCTAAGCCACCCTCTGGCAGTGGGAAGCCATTCCCTGTGTCCTGTCCCTCCATCTCTTGTCCCAAGTCCCTCTCCAGCTCTCCTGGAGCCCCTTTAGGCCCTGGAAAGGGTTCTAAGGTTTTCTCTGGGCAACCTGTGCCAGGGCCTCCCCACCTTCCCAGGGAAGAATTTCTTCCCAATATCCCATCTATCCATGCCCTCTCTCCTTTTCAAAGGGCCTGATGCTTTGGGAAGGGACTCAAATGTAAAACAGGCCAGGATTTCTCCAGCAGAGCAGTGAATGAGACTGTACCAGAGGGAGAAACCCAACTGGAGAGAGCAATCAAATCAGAGGGAGAAATCCAGCTGGGGGGAGAAACTCAACCAGAGAGAAACCAAACCAGAGGGAAAGACCCAGCCAGGGGGACAAATCCACCCAGAGGCAAGAGATCCAGCCAGAGATGAGAAACCAAACCAGAGGGAAAACCCCACCCAGGGGGACAAATCCACCCAGAGGCAAGAGATCCAACCAGAGATGAGAAACCAAACCAGAGGGAAAACCCCACCCAGGGGGACAAATCCACCCAGAGGCAAGAGATCCAACCAGAGATGAGAAACCAAACCAGAGGTGAGAAACCCACGCAGAGGCTGCTGCCCACTCCACACCATCTCCTCCTGTAAGTTCTCCTCCCCCAGCCCTTTCCCTGCACAGGGGCAGGAGGCACTCACGTGGATCCAGCCCAGGGTGACGAGGCCGTGCTGGTCCTGGATCAGGAACAGCTCCTCCTCGCTCTCGGTGTTGCAGTAGTCGGGGCCCCCGTGTTGCTTGGGCACGATCACGTGGGTTATGGTGAACTCATTCCTCATCTGCAGGGCAGGGGCAGCACAGGAGGATCAGGGGGAGCACAGGCAGCCCCAGACACCCCCCAGCAGGAAGCAGGGAGCAGAGGGAATTCCCTAAGTTTTGGGAACTTGTCCTCAACAAGCCCATGCACCACGCAGGTGCAACTCCCAATTACTGACAAAGGTGCTGCAGGGTTTTCTCCCTATTTCGTTTTCTCTGCTGTGCAGAGCACCCACAACAGCTCAGAGAACACCCACTGAAGCAACTCAAGATGATGCCTCATCCCTAAATTATCCCCAGTGCCTGGGAGCAGCTGGATGGCAGGAAGTTGCTACATCAAACAGCTCCATTTCAAAGCAAACCCCTGCGAGTGACTCAGGGCTGGAGCTGCCAACAAAACCTGGATCTGCAAAGTCCTGGGGGAGAACAGTGTCCTGTCAGCCCTGCGTGGCTGAAATCACCACCAGGGACACCCCAGTCCTGCTGGGACACCCCAGTCCTGCTGGGACACCCCAGTCCTGCTGGCACCCAGGGACCAGTGCCTGGAGCTCCTGTGCCCAGGACTGTGGCAGGTACAGTCATCACCAGCAGAGAAAAAGCTGAGTGGGGACTCTGGTTTAGTGCCAGGGCGAGGAAATCCTGACCTAAAAACCAGGAAAGGGAGAGGCAGATCATCCCTAACGCTGCCAGGGAAGCCTGAGGCTGCACTAGAGGATCCCAGGACAAAGACCAGGGTCCTGCAGCCGTTTCCAAAGCGGTGGTGCTGTGACAAACAACCCCTGTGCCAAGGTCTCCTGCTGGACTGTCCCCTTACCAGCTTCCCACAGAGGATCCCACAGGTCTCCACACCCCGCACCGTGTTGGCATCAGCCAGCTGGAGGAACTTGTGGCACAGCTCCCTGGGGACAATGACCTGGCGCAGGACATCCACTGCTGCACCTGCAGGGAATGGGAGAGCAGTGACACACGAGGCAGGGCTGCAGGAATGGTCCCTTTCTGCAGTTTGAGACTGCAAAAATCCACCTGCAAGGGTGGACTGCTCTGGCTCTGCCCCTGGAGTGGCACCAAGAGATAAATGTGCCACTGGGACACTGATAAAGGACAGGCACCAACTCCTTCAGAACAGAGAGGGGAGGAATCCTTCAGCAGGGTGCCAAAAATGAGTCTTTTGTTAGTAAAAATGAAGCCACACACACTCACAGAATGTTATTTAAGGTAGGAGGTGTCACTGGGCAAGAACCAGTCACTGGACATGTCTGGATCAGTATTTTGGAGCCGTGTTTGGCAGGATTTGGTCAGGAGGAGGATTTAATTAAGCCAGGAATTAAACCCAAATCTCCAAGAAGTGTTTGGATCAAGGAAAGGCAAATAGGCTGCAGAGTCTGGGACAGCAGAAAGACTGGGCTGGAAAAGCATGGAGGGTGCATTCCCAAGAGGAAACAGTTCTCCCAAGCCCTGCAAACCTTTACTGAACAACAGGGACAACGTCCAGTGACTTGGAAGAGCAAACCCCCAGAAGGGATGGAGCCATGAGCAGATAATTCCAAGAGCCTCCCAGACAAACTGGCCACGTTTGGCTCAGTCCCAGCAGGGGACAGGGGTGCTCCCAGAGGTACTAACTGGTTTCTGTGCTCCCCAAAGCACTGGGCTTCAAAGATCTGTCCACAACGGGAGGTCTGGGTGGGACAGTCCCCGCTGAGGGACTTGCTGGGTGAACTGAAGACACTGGAACCTTTGGGGTTAAATCAGTCGGTGGCTTTTCCACTCCAGGGATGAGGGGTCCATCCAGAGACTCTGGCTCTGGCTTCCCAAACTCCTGCACTATCCTCAGGCGTTCCTTCTCCAGCTCCTGCCGCCGGATCATCTCCTCGAAGGCGTGGAACTGCTCCTGCTCTGCCTGCTGCTGCTTCATCAGGGCCACCCGGCTCTTCTCCTCCTCCAGCTGCTGCTGCAAAGCCAAAGTGGGGGCAAATTACTCCTCCTCCTCCTGCCCTAAGGAGAACTATCCCAAGGGACGTGGGCAGAGATGGGAACACGGAGCCTCTGCAACCCCAGGCTGCTTCCAAAGGGTCTGCAAAGAGCATTCCCTGCAGGAAGCTTCAGCTTGCAGAGATCCACACTTCCACCAGGAGAGCCAGCTGGACCAGGGCAGTAAGACCTCTGCCTTACCCTCCCTCTTCCCCAGAAACACAACTCCAGGTTGTTTTCCCTCCATCCTGTCTCCCAAATCACACTTGTTTACATGAAAACTGATCCTGGAGGTTTCTGCTTTGCCCACACAACCCCCCATCCTTGCCCACGCTGAGTTCCTGGGTCACAAAACCTGGATTTTGTGCTGGGACAAAGAGAATAAACCAACCAAACAGCCCCAACTTGGGACACACAAGGAAGAGAGACTCAGATCCACCTCCAGTGGCAGCATGGGGGGATCCCCAGATTGGACATTCCCGAGCACCCAGGGAACCCTGGAGACCTGCCCTCTCCCAAACCCTTGGTGGCTGAGGGTCTCCTGGGCAGCACAGGCCTCCAGTCTGCTCTCACTCACCTCCTGCTCCTTGTACTTAGCATAGTCCTGGGCGTACCTCTTTAGCAGCTCCTCCTTGAGCTCTTCCGCTCGGGGAAAGGCTACTTCCTTCAGCTTCTGGGGGACAAACACAGGACACATCAGAGCAGCCACAAAACCGGCCCTGAGCAGCGGCAAGAACCCCAAAACCACCCCCAAAATCACCCAGCAGTGCTGGCCTTTGCAGCACTGAGCAGAGGAGCTGTGGCTTCTTGTGGCTGTGAGGAATCTCCAAGGATTCCCTGGCAAATCTCACCACGTTGAGCATCCAGCTCCCATGCATGGAAGAGCCATGTGGTCTTTAAAAGGCAGGGAGTTTAACAGGAAAAAAGGACACTCCAGTGCTCAAGAGAAGGTGAACTGGACACCAGTGTAAATACAACAGGGTAAGAGCCCAAACCATAACTCAGAGAATCATGGAATTGTTTAGGAGGAAAATACCTCCAAGATCATCAAGTCCAACCTTTCCCCCAGCACTGCCATGTCCATCACTAATCCATGTCCCCAGGAGCCACATCCAAGTGTTTTACACTCTTCCAGGGATGCTGATTTAACTGGGTAGGATGTGCCAGGGCTGGACAACACTTCTGGGGAAGGAATTTTCCCAATATCCAACCTAAACATCCTGTGGCACAACTGGAGGCCGTTCCCTCTCCTCCTGTCCCTTGTTCTCTGGGAGCAGAGTCTGACCCCCCCCCGGCTCCCCCCTCCTGTCAGGGAGCTGCAGAGCCAGAAGGTCCCCCCTNCAGAAGGTCCCCCCTGAGCCTCCTTTTCTCCAGGCTGAGCCCCCCCAGCTCCCTCAGCTGCTCCTGCTCCTTCCCAGGACACGCTCCAGCCTCTCAGTGTCTGTCTCAGAGAGGAGCCCAGAACTGAACTCCCGGGATCAGGACTGCCTGGCCATGCCACAGATTCCCAGTGTTTGTGTGGATCACTCATCCCAGAGCTGTGAACACCCCAGGTCAATGATGCCAAGACCTTCAGGCCCTGGCAATGCCTCCACTTACTTTGACCGTCTCCCTCTTCTCGGGAATGACGGCGGTTTTGTAGTCGCGGTGCTGCGGCAGCTTCTCAATGAAGAGCCTGGAAAAACGGGACAGAATCTGAGCTTTGGGATCATGGCAGGAAGGGACAGACACAAGGCAGCCAGTGGAACTCTGGGGGTACAGACCCCTGGGTCCTGTGCTGCCCATCAGGACAGTCTGTCTGCAGGAAAACCTCCCTCAACCCTTGGAGCTGTTCCTGGCACACAGACCTCGTTCAATCCCACGGGAGCACCTCACACAGGCTGTAATTCCACCTGGACTCTGGAGATGATCCTCAGGGAGAAACACCTTTGTCTTGAACAGAACCATTAATAAGCTGGTCTGAAGCACCAAGGGCACAGCAGGGATGCAGGAGGTGCTTGGGCACCTGCCGACACCTCGGAGCATCCCGGGATTTCAGTGCCAGGTTGGAAACTCGGCTGACTCAGTGCTCACTGTCCTCCTGCACAGAGGGACAGACTCTTTGTGCATCTGAGGGGAAACTACTCAGACTTTGAACACAGAAAACTTGCAGATGAGCAAAGAGCAAGTTCCCAACATCCCCAGCTGCTGCACTGGGGGACTTCGGGCTCTGCAGCTGGAGCAGCCCCAGGTATTCCAGGCTGGAGGGGAGTTCCTGCCCTGGCTTGGGGAGGGAAATCACAGTATCCTCCCACTCCCAGCATGGGAACAGGCTCAACCTTGGCTATTCTACAAATGGGATAACTGTTTTCCCCCTCATAGAATCCCTGACTGGTTTGGGTTGGAAGGGACCTCAAAGCCCATCCAGTTCCATCCACTGCCATGGGCAGGGACACCTTCCACCAGCCCAGGTGGCTTCAACCCGGCCTTGGACACTTCCAGGGATGGGGCAGCCACAGCTTCTCTGGGAATTCCATCCCAGCCCCTCCCCACCCTCACAGGGAGGAATTCCTTTGCAATATCCAGCCCAAACCTCTCGTGTTCCCCCTTATCCTATGACTGTCTGCCCATGTAAAAAATCCCTCTCCTTCTTTTTCACAAGCCTCCTTTAGGTTCTGAAAGGTCACAATGAGGTCCTTGCACAGAGCTCTGCAGGACATAGAGCTGAAGATGCAGAGAGAGTTGTGCAGGCACTAAAATCAGGGGGAAAACCCATAAACACAGAGCAGCTCCCTCTGGTTCAGGCTTGGGACACTCTGAGTTACCCTGTGACCAAGTCCCCAGTGGAGACAGGGTGCTCAGGCTGAGCTCAGGCTGGGCTTAGCTGGGCCCTTGGCTCCTGCAAGGGGAGCTGTGCTGGCTCTGGGCATCCACAGAGCTTTGGGATTAACCCCAAATCCCTGCCCTCCTCCCTGGCTCTTTGCCACACAGCTCCAGCACCCAAGGGATACCCCAGCTCCAGAGAGCAGCCTCGTTCCCAGGCACAAGGAATAAGGGAATAAGAGAGCTGGACTGTGCCCCAGGGAGCAGCACAAACCAAGCAGATCCAAGAGGGAAAAGCTCAGCAGGGACAGAGTGAGACTCTTCATCACCCTGAGAAACCCCTGTGTGTGTGCAGCAAACAAACCCAGCTGCTCCTCAGTCCTCTGGGAGAAGGAAGGACTTTTGGCCACCCTGAACGCTCCTGGTTGCCAGGGAGAGGGTGAGGATGCAGGATCAGCACCCCTGGAGCCACAGAGAGCCCGTGGTTCCACCCCAGAGCCCCAGCAAGGTCCCTGCTCCCAGCTGGTGGTGTGAAGTAGGTCACTGTGTCGAGGAGACACAACAAGAACCCGAGCGCTGCCAACAGCTCGAGGATTAAAATGGAAGGGATTAATTAGGGAGGATTAAGAGCAGATGCTGGGCCTGGGGAGGATGGAAAACCAGCAGGGACAGCTGGGTTTCCACAAGTCAGGAAGTGGGGGAAAAGCAGGCAGGAGGAGGAGAGGAGGGTTCAGGCAGCAGAGGAATATTTGGGGGCAGGAGCAGCAGCTGAAGGGGCAGAGGAGGGGCAGGAACAGCCCATATCTCCTATCAACAGCCCCACTGAGGTTTGGCAGGACCAGAACCCACAGCTCCCACCTCCAGGAGCTTTGGGCTGGTTCAAACCTCTGCTGCTCCCCAGCCCACTGGAGCAGCAGCTGCTTGGCACTGAGCAGCCCCAGCCCAGGCTATTTTTAAGCCCAGCTCTGGAGCACAGGCCAAGCTGGCAGCTCCCAAATCCCTGTGACACCCCCAGAGCTGATCCCAGCAGCACCAAACCAAGGAGCCCAAGCACCACACAGAAGTTGTGCCTTATTTCTTTTTTCCTTTCATATTTGGCTCTGCCAAAATCAACCCGAGTGTTCCTGGTGGGGATCCAAGGAAAACAACCACTCAGATCAATGGAAAAGAAGCTGCTCAGGATGACAGGCAAGGAAAGTCTTATCGGGTGACAAGATATGAGTTAAAATCCAGCCTGGTTATTCCTAGAAACAGCCATGGATTCATGGAACGGCTTGGGTTGGAAAGGACCTTAAAATTCATCCAGTTCCACCCCTTTCCATGGGCAGGGACACCTTCCACTGGACCAGGTTGCTCCAACCTGGCCTTGGACACTTCCAGGGATCCACACAGCTGCTCTGGGAATTCCAGCCCAGCCCCTCAACACCCTCTCCCATCTCTCCCTGTCCTCTGGCAGTGGGAAGCCATTCCCCCTTGTCCTGTCCCTCCATCCCTTGTCCAAGGTCCCTCTCCAGCTCTTGGAGCCCCTTTAGGCCCTGCAAGGGGCTCTCAGCTCTCCCTGGATCCTTCTCTCCTCCAGGTGACCCCCCCAGCTCTCCCAGCCTGGTCCCATTCCTAGGAAAGGCAGAGCAGAGCAAGTCCACGAGAGGCTCCAGTTCCCAGTGGACCAGGACATGCCCTCATGTGGATCTTGCCCTTTGGATCAGGACATCCAGAAAACACCAATCCCACTGCTTGGAGCTCCAGCTTCCCATCTTCATTTACAGAAATAAGATGGTGACATTAAGTTCATATCTTTGGACAATCCAGGGCAGCAGCTCAAACTCAGCAACGCAGAAATCCCACCAAGGGAAGGTGTTCCACCCTCCTGGCAGCCCAGCCCAGGCTGAAAATCCCAGGAAAGCTGCTGGAAAGAGCCACCCCAGCACCTCTCAGAGCTACAATGAAACAGCCAAGGTGCTTTTGGTTTGTTTAGTTAAAAAGTTCCTCCTCCAGCCCCGGCTGCGTAACCAGCCTGGAAACCTTCCCGAGGGTTTTACACTTCCCAGCTCCCTGTGCAGCCTCCCAGGGCACTGCTCCCATGCCCATAAAAGCTCAGGAAGTGCAAGGCGGGAAGAAAAACCTAATCAGGGAAAAATGTGTTGGATTTCAGGGGCAGGAACCTGCACAAGGGGCAGGGAGGGGAAATGCCCACGGAGGTGCCAACCGTGTTCTGGGTAAGCAGGTGGTGTGGGCACAGCCCAGACCTCACCAGGGGCACTGGGTGGAAGTGGGAGGGGCAGGATTTTGCCCAAAAAACCTACAGGAACAGGCCACTGTGACATTGGGGCATTGGCTGAGGATCACAGTTTTCAGCTCCCTCAAACATCAACACAGCATTGCTGGATCCAGGATACTGGATACTGATATTCCTGGTGATGGATCCCTGCCAATCCACACGATGTCACCCAGTGAAACAACAAGGCCAATTTAGCCCCTCTGTGGTGATAAAACACCTGGAAGCTTTGACTTACAGGTGGACAAAACCCCTCTGCTGCTGACAGGAGTCTCCAGAAGGAATCAAAGATCAGGCTCTTTCCAAAGGGAATCTCATTAATAAATATCTCCAAGGGGTATCAAGAGGATGGTGCCAGACTTTTCAGTGGTGCCCAGCAACAGGATGAGGAGCAACAGCCATAAAGTGAAGCACAGCAAGTTCCACCTCAACAGGAGGAAGAACTTCTTTCCATGGAGGTGGCATAGCCTGGAACAACTGCCCAGGGAGGGTGTGGAGTCTCCCTCTCTGGAGACATCCCAAACCCATCTGGACACGTCCCTGTGTCACCTGCTCCAGGGGGGTTGGGGGTTGCACCTGGTGATCTCCAGAGGTCCCTTCCACCCCTAACAATTCTGGGACTCTGGATTCTGTGAAGGGAGCTGTGTGTGTGGATTTGTGCCTCACAGCTTCATGACATCTCCTGGTCAGTCCCACCAGCCAGAGCTCTGAGTCCCCTCCTCAGAATAACCCCTCCTGCCAGATCCCAAGGGAGAACAGACCCCACTCACACACTGCAATTCCCATTGCCCCCAGACCAGAACCCCCCTCTAATTCCCACAGCACCCCTCAAAATAAAGTGCCCATTTGAGGGACCTCGAACTCCAGACTCTCCCCAGCCCACCAAGAGAGCTGTGGGACCACAAATCCCAAAAGTCCCTTCCACCCCTAACAATTCTGGGATTCTGGATTCTGTGAACTGGGATTCTGTGGGTTTTTGCCTCACACCTTTTATGACACCTCCTGCTCTGTCCCACCAGCTGTGGGACCCCAAATCCCAGAGTTCCCTTCCACCCCTAACAATTCTGGGATTCTGGATTCTGTGAAGTGAGTTTGTGGGTTTTTACTTCACACCTCTATGACATTGCCTGGTCAGTCCACCCCAAATCCCAGAGTTCCCTTCCACCCCTAACAATTGTGGGATTCTGTGAACTTTTACAAGTCAGCTGCATCTGTGGGATTGTGTCTTACACCTTTGGGGGTCACCTCATGTCTGACCACCCAAAACAGCCCCACTCACCCTGCCTGTCCCCCTGAAAACAGCCCCCCCTGCTCCACCTGTCCCCCTGAAAACAGCCCTCCTGCCCTTCCCCTCTCTAAACGAGTACAGGACCCCCCCAGGCTCCCACCCCCCACAACAGAGCAAAGGGAGCCCCAAACCAGATCCCCCTTCCTAAGGAAGAGATCCCACAGCCAGAGTGTCCCCACCACCTTTCCCAAATGTTAAGATCCCTTTCATGACACCTCCCAGTCAGTCCCACCGGCTGTGGGGACCCAAATTCCCAGAGGGGTGGAGCAGAGCTCTCCCAG
>VYXB01010831.1:38273-48839 GCA_013397135.1 Pachyramphus minor
AGGGAGATGAGGTGGGACAGGGAGAAGAACATGGAGCGGGACAGGGATAGGGAGTAGAACAGGGAGAGGGAGAGGGAGTGATACAGGGAACGAGAGCAGGACCGGGACGAGGAGCAGGACCTGGACCAGGACCAGGACAGGACTGGCACCAGGACCTCCTGCTTTTCCAGCCAAGCCTGTAATTAGTGCTCGGCCGAGGAGCAGCAGCCGGCCCTGGGAAGGAGCTGTGGCTGCCTCGGGGTGTGGGACAGGGACTGGCTGAGCCTGGAAAACTCATCTCACACCTGGCCAGAGAGTGGGCATTGCCAGAACCAGGACCAGGACTGGGACCGGGACCAGGATCAGCATCACTGGCCCAGAACCAGCATCAATGGCCCAGAACCAAAACCAGAACCAGCGTCATCGGCCCAGAACCAGCATCACCACCCCAGTACCAGAACCAGCATCACTGCTCCAGAACTTGTACCAGCATCTCCATTCCAGTACCAGCATCACCACCCCAATATCAATGTCACTGTCCCAGTACCAATGTCACCACCACAGAATCAGCACCAGCACCACAGAACCAGCATCACTGCCCCAATACCAATATCACCATCCCACTACCAGCACCACTGTCCCAGTCCCAGCACCACTGTCCCAGTTCCAGCACCCCAGTTCACCCCAACACAGACATCACAACCCCAGGACTGGCACCCCCACCCTGCACCAGTACTGGACTAGATCCCAGTATCCTCAGTACTGTCATCCCCACCCCTTAATGGTACTGGCACTCCCAGCATCAGCATCCCCTGCCCCATCCTGGCACCAGCATCTCCACCCCATTCCCAGTACCCACAGCTCCAGTACCAGCATCCCCCATCCCACCAGCAACAGGAAACCATCATGGGAATGGGAAATCAGGATGGAATGGGAATGGGAAATCATTGTGGAGATGGGAAATCATTGTGGGAATGGGAAATCCTTGTGGGCTCTGTTTCACCAGTGGGGCATGGGAATCATGGTGGGGCTGGAAAATCACCATGGGAGTGAGAAATCGTGTTGGGAATGGGAAATCCTCACTGGCATCCCCATCCCCACCCCAGTGTGGGCAGCCGAGGCTCCTTTGCCATGCACAGACACACATGTAAATGTACCACACTAAGATTCCAGGCTTTCCTGACCCTGGGAATTTTGTCCTGGGAGGGGGACCCAGCCCAGCCAGGGCAGGATTTTCCAGTCCTCAGCACCCCACTCCCAAGAGGGTGGTGGGGAGCAACTCCCTGTGCCCAGCCTGGAAAAACCCTGCTGGCACCTCCGGCTGGGAGCAGAGCCCCTTTTCCAGAGGGAGAGGAAGCACAGGGATTAGCATCCACGCCGGGAAGGGCCGGTTGGACCCGCCCGGCCGAGCAGGGTCCCGGCTCCGGGGGTGCCCCGGGGCCGTCTGGGCACAGGGGGGCTGCTCCCCCCCCACGGGAGATCAGGTTGAGCCTCCTGCTTTTCCAGCCAAGCCTGTAATTAGTGCTCGGCCGAGGAGCAGCAGCCGGCCCTGGGAAGGAGCTGTGGCTGCCTCGGGGTGTGGGACAGGGACCGGCTGAGCCTGGAAAACTCATCTCACACCTGACCAGAGAGCGGGCATTGCCAGCTGGGGCCCAGCATCTCTTTCTGTG
This sequence comes from Pachyramphus minor, assembly GCA_013397135.1. Lineage (NCBI taxonomy): Eukaryota > Metazoa > Chordata > Aves > Passeriformes > Tyrannidae > Pachyramphus > Pachyramphus minor. Next base: position 39,923 of record VYXB01010831.1, read on the forward strand.
TGTTCTCCCCTCTCGTTGCTACCCCAGCTCTTGGGATGCTTTTCCAAAGGGTGCTTCTGCCACACAGGGGCTTTACCCACAGATGAGGATCCCCCCACAGGGGCTTTTCCACCCCCGAAACGCCCAAATCCCAAATCCTTCCTTCCAAGGTGGCTGTGACGGGGACAATCACCCTCCAGCCTGAGCACACGGGGTTCACCACCCCCTACCCCTCTTTGCCACCAGTTTTGGGAAAGGGGGCGGGGGGGAGGGGTAGGATAGAAGGGGACCCCGCGGCGGTGACTCAGGGATGCCGGGGGGTTGCGAAACAGGCCCGGGATGGTTTGGGAGACGCCTCCACGCAGCCCCGCCAAGCCCAGCCGCCCCGGGGAGCCCATCGGGGGAACAAGCCACGGCAGCGTCTGGGCTGTGCGCGGCGGCCGACCCGTCAGGCAGGTTTCCCGGGGCAGGAGCCGAGCCTGGAGAGAGCCGTCCAGGAGCCGGGAATGCCCCTCCGCCCGCTCGCAGGCTGACGGAGCCCCCCGGCTCTCTCCTCTCGCCGCCGGAGCCATGCGGGCGGCCGGGCTACTGCTGGCCCGGGCGCTGCTGGTGGCCTGGGCACTGCTGCGCCCCGCGGGCACCCATCAGTGTCATCCCGCCGGCCCTGCCACCGTCCTGCGCTTCACCGACCGCCACGCCGAGATCCGGGTGCCGGCGCTGCACCGAGTGCCCAGCCCGCTCGACCCCTTCTACGGGCTCGTCCGGCGCTGCCTGGACCTCATCCAGCAGAACCCCCTGCCCACGGGTGAGTCCTGAGCCCGGGGGGCCGGGATCCCACCGCTGCGGGTGCCGGGATCCCACTGCTGCGGATGCCGGGATCCCACTGCTGCGGATGCCGGGATCCCACCGCTGCGGGTGCCGGGATCCCACTGCTGCGGGTGCCGGGATCCCACCGCTGCGGGTGCCGGGATCCCAGGGTTTCCCCCATGTCCGGAGCTCCTCCAGGAGCTCTGAGCCACTCCACGGAGGAGGACGTTGCCTCCATCCTGGTGCTGCTGCCCCGGGAAGGTTGGGGGAGCATCGGGTGGGATCTGTTTCACCAGTGCCATGATTTATTTTGCAGAGTTGCTCCGGGCAGCCCTGAATGACCCTGGATCAGTGCGGACATCGCAGGTGAGCCAGGATGTGGGGCGGGGGATCCCATGGGAGTGTTATCCACCTGGGACGGGGCACGTGGGCACACGGAGCACCCCAAACTCGGTGTCCCAGTACTGATGGGGCTCTCCCATCGCCCAGGTGGTGCAGTACGAGCTGGGCTATGTGGTCTGCGCCGCCGTGGCCCTGCTCTTCACCGTGGCCGTGCCGGTGGCCGGGATGTGCTTCTGCTACTGCCGGAGCCGCCGGCGCTGCGGGGGCCGCCTCCGCGCCCACCGGCGCTCGCTGGGCTGCCGGCGGCACTGCCTGCTGGCCTGCCTGTCCTTCACCTCGCTCGTCATCCTGTGAGTCTCCCGGAACGCCCCGCGAACTCGTGTTGGGTGGGGGGGAACCGTGTCCTGCGGGGCAGCCCCGTCACCGCCCGCTCATCCCCGGCAGGATCAGCGTCACCTGCGCCTTTGTCACCAGCCAGCGGGTCAAGGGGCAGATGGAGCCGGGGCTGGGGGCTGTGCCGACCACACTGCGCACGCTGCGCCAGCACCTCGCCAATGTCCCCCAGGTGGGTCCCCGGGCGGCCTCGCCCCCGGCACAGGGCGCTGCCCGGAGGTGACCGCGTTTCCCTCAAGGGAAAGTGGTTCGGGAGGCCAGAGGAGCTGACATGGCCGCATTAAAAATGCGGCTTCTCTCTCCCGGCAGGGCGTGCAGATGGTGGTGGACAAGTTCGAGGTGCCCCGCAAGCAGATAATCTCCGATTTGGGCGGTAAGCACGGCGCGGGGCACCGGGCAGGGCGCACCCCGAGCTTCCCACGGGGATGCTGACGGGGCTCCCGGTGCCTTGCAGGCCTCAGCCGGAGCGTGGGGCTCTCCATCCACACACAGCTCAAGGCCATGACCTACGCGGCGCTCTCAGACCTGCAGGACAGGGCTGCAGGTACGGCCGGGGCGCGGCTCCAGCGGGGCCCGGCGCCGAAGGGGGAGCCGGGGTGGCCGAGCCTCCGGAGCAGCGTGAACTAGCCCTGGGCTTTCTCTTTAAGACCTACAGACCTCGCTGCACCATTTACAGATTCTCGACGGGACCTCTCGGGCGCTGGCGGCGGCGCGGGCCGAGCTGGAGCCGGCGCTGCGGGAGCGGCGGGGGAGGGTGGTCGCGCTGCTCGATGACCCCCGCTGCACCTCCTGTGCCAGCGCCCTGGGCAGGGCACAGAGCCTGGAGCTGGGCGCTGACTACAGCAAGGTGGGACGGGGCGATGGGCACCCACCACCTCCCGGGGACTCACGGGTTCCTTCTTGTTTGCTTCGTGTCCAGAGAAGGGCAACGAGGCTGGGGAAGGGTCTGGAGCACAAGTGCTGGGAGGAGCAGCTGAGGGAGCTGGGGGGGCTCAGCCTGGAGAGGAGGAGGCTCAGGGGAGACCTTCTCACTCTCTGCAACCCCCTGACAGGAGGGGGGACCCAGGGGGGGTCGGGCTCTGCTGCCAGGAACCAGCAGGAGGACAAGAGGGCACAGCCTTGAGCTGCCCCAGGGCAGGTTTGGGTTGGACAGCAGGAAGAAGTTCTTCCCAGAGAGAGGGATCAGCCATTGGAAGGGGCTGCCCAGGGAGGGGGGGGAGTCCCCGTCCCTGGAGGTGTTTGAGCAGAGCCTGGATGTGGCATCAGTGCCATGGGCTGGGTGGCAAGGGGGATCGGGTCACAGGATGGACTCAGTGATCTCAGGGGGCTTTTCCAGCCTCTGTAATTCTGTGATTCTGTGATTCTACCACCCCAAGGTGCCATCAGTGGAGAAGGTTTTGAAGGCCATGGCCGGGCTGCCCCGAAGTGACTTTGCAGAGATGATTCGCCAGGTTTGTGGGGGTCAGGGTGGAGCAGGGGGGTCCAGCACCCACAGGCAGCTCCAGCTCAGCACCCCCTCTCTCCTTGCAGGGCAATGGCACCTTCAACTCCATCCCGGAGCTGGCTGTGGAGAGGATGGCACAGGTCATCCAGGGTGAGTGAGGTGGTTGGACCAGGGTCACCCTCCAAGGGGTGAACCCTGACTTGCAGGGGGCACAGGGTGGGACGAGGGGACCATCCACGCCTCCAGCACAGCCTTGGCCCTGCAGATCTGCGGGAGGAGCTGTCCCACACAGCACAGAAGGTGCAGTCCATCGCTGACAGCTTCCCCCTCCCCGACTACACCCGGCCTGCCAGTGAAGCCCTGGTGACGGCGGAGGAGCGGAGCCGGCCCTACCTGCGGGAGGTGGAGCGCTTCGAGCACTACAGGTGACTCTGGGGAGCAGGGAGTGGGGCACAGGGTGCAGCAGGGGTGGGTGCTGAGCCCCAGCTGGTGCCTCAGCCCCGTACGTGAGGGCTGCTGTGGGGAAATGAGCTCCACCTCAGCCAGACACAACCCAAACATGAACACAAACTTGAAGTAACTTGGAGAAATGTTGCACTCAATGTGCTGCTAAACTGAGCTGTGGTAACATCAGGTTAATGGATTTAGAGGCTTTGAAGCTGTTGTTATCAAGCACTTTGAGCGCTGCCCTTCCTTTTCCAAAGGGATGCACCTTGCTCTCCTTTACATAGTGGTCTTGTGATACAAAGCTGTTCCTCAGCTGGTTCTCAGGATTGAACAGATAGGATACTGTCTCGAGGCTGTGCCCTGCTGCTCTGCCCCCCAGGTGGATCGCAGGCACGGTGCTGTGCTCCATCATCCTCCTCATCCTCGCCTGCAACGTGACGGGAATGGCCCTGGGGGCCTACGGGCTTTCCAAGCGGGAGGACCCCAGCGACTACGAGTGCCGAGGAGAGGCCGGTGCCAAGTTCCTCCTGGTGTAAGCAACCCCCTGCGTCCCAGAGGGGCTGTTCCATCTCATCCTCCCACCAAANTGCCAGCGAAGCCCTGGTGACGGCGGAGGAGCGGAGCCGGCCCTACCTGCGGGAGGTGGAGCGCTTCGAGCACTACAGGTGACTCTGGGGAGCAGGGAGTGGGGCACAGGGTGCAGCAGGGGTGGGTGCTGAGCCCCAGCTGGTGCCTCAGCCCCGTACGTGAGGGCTGCTGTGGGGAAATGAGCTCCACCTCAGCCAGACACAACCCAAACATGAACACAAACTTTAACAACTTAAAGTAACATGGAGAAATGTTGTACTCAATGTGCTGCTAAACTGAGCTGTGGTAACATCAGGTTAATGGATTTAGAGGCTTCAAAGCTGTTGTTATCAAGCACTTTGAGTGCTGCCCTTCCTTTTCCGAAGGGATGCACCTTGCTCTCCTTTACATAGTGGTCTTGTGATACAAAGCTGTTCCTCAGCTGGTTCTCAGGATTGAACAGATAGGATACTGTCTCGAGGCTGTGCCCTGCTGCTCTGCCCCCCAGGTGGATCGCAGGCACGGTGCTGTGCTCCATCATCCTCCTCATCCTCGCCTGCAACGTGACGGGAATGGCCCTGGGGGCCTACGGGCTTTCCAAGCGGGAGGACCCCAGCGACTACGAGTGCCGAGGAGAGGCCGGTGCCAAGTTCCTCCTGGTGTAAGCAACCCCCTGCGTCCCAGAGGGGCTGTTCCATGCCCTCCCCCCACCAAAACCCCAGGAGGGCAAAGCCCAGGGAGGGACTGGGAGGCTGCCCAGCGGAAAGGCTTTTGATGCCACCGCCTGTGCCGGGAGGAGTGGGAGAAGCGGCTCCTCCCTGGGAGCTGGCAGCTCCTGTGCCCTGGCCCTGCTGCCTGGCACACCCCGCTCCCAGGGCCCTTCCCAACCCGGCGTGCCCAGGCTCGGGAAGGAGCCGCGGGGCTGCAGCTGGACGGGCAGGTCCCCACAAGCCCCGGTCCTGCCCTCCCGGGGCTGCAGAACCACCCCCTCCTCTCCCTCCCTCAGCGGCGTGGGCCTGGCGTTCCTGTTCTCCTGGCTCCTCATCCTCCTGGTTTTTGCCACCTTCCTGGTCGGGGGCAACATCCAGACGCTGGTTTGCAGGAATTGGGTCAACCAGGAGATTTATAAGGTGGGTGGCCACACATTGACCTGTCACCACATGAATCTCTGCTTGTGTGCACCAGAATGCCTCCAGATGCTCTCTGTCCTCCCACTCAACCTGACTGGAAAAGCCCCATCCCAGACCAGAAGATTAGGTTTAGGATGAGTTCCTTGAATTTGCATCAGCAGCAGGGAATTTCCTTTGTGCTGTTAATTTGCTGCCTGTGGGATCCCTGTTTCCTGGCCCTTGGGGATCCCTGGGGTGCTCGGGGCTGGCATGTGGTGTGATGGTGCTGAGAGAGGGGTTGGGGGATTGGGGATGGGGTCAGGACTCATCCCATGGCTGTGCACATGCAGGCAGGTCCCAGCACAGGGCTGTCCACTGCTTTACCTCTGATCACACCAGGTGAGTCTCTGTGGTGGTGACTCTACAAATAAAGGCAAGATTAGTTCTGGATGGGGTGAGGCACCTCAGGACACACCTGTGAGGGCAGAGCACCCCCAGAACCATTGCTGGGAATGCCTGTGCCTGACTCTGATAATCTCTTTTCCTCCTGTTTGGCCCAGTTCATCGACACCCCCGGGAATCTCCCTCCATCCATGAACCTCACCCGCCAGCTCAACCTGAGGAGGGACTCCAACCTCAGTGCCACGTACCGGTGGGTGCTGCAGGAGCCCACCCCTGTCCCTGCACATCCAGGGCAAATTTGGGATCCTGCTGCCAATGTCCCTTTGCCTTCCAGGGAGTGCAAGAGCGGTGCAGGGCTGTGGGAGGTGCTGCAGCTCGACAGGTCCTACGACCTGGACGAGCACCTGAAAACCCCCAAGGTGAGGGCTGGCACCAGCCAGAGCTGCTGGTAACGGCTTGGGGGTGCTGGAGCTTAACTGGGGTTACTGGGATGGAGGTGTCTGGCCCCAGCCCTGCAGGATCCCTTGTCCAACCCTCACAGTACACGGCTGACTTCCAAAAACGCCTGGGTGACTTCACTGCCCACCTGGGGGACGTGCGGCTCCTGCGCAGCGAGGGCAGGCAGGACCTGGAGACCTTTGCCCGCAGTGGCCTGGATGAGGTGGACTATGGGCGCTTCCAGGAGGAGGTGAGGGGAGCTGGATCCCTCTGCAGGGAGCAGGATGTGGCCCCATACCAGGACAGTCCTCCAGGGTTGGATTTTGGGCAGCCACCGACTCTGTTTTCCTCCAGATGAAAAACCCCGTGGTGCAGACCAGCCTGCCCGGCCTGGCCAGGAACCTCGAGGGGCTGCAGAAAATGCAGGTGAGCAGCAGGGTGGGTGGTGGGGGATCCCTCCATGCCCTTGGGGGATCCCTCTGTGCCCACGGGGGTGTCCTCACCCCGCTGTCCTCCCGCAGAGGAACAGCACAGTGGCAGGACGGCTGGGAGCCGAGGCCCAGGCCCTGTGGCAGATGCAAAACTCCACAGTGCAGTCACAGGAGGCTTTGGTGGTGAGTCTGTGCCGGGCTGGTGGCTTGTGGTACCACTGGCACTGCCCAGTGGTGTCCCTTTGAAGGCTTTTTCACCCTTCTCACCTCACTGTCCCACAGGCAAAGCTGGGGGAAAGCGTCCAGTTCCTCTCCCGCTTGGCGCCGCACCTCAAGGTACTTCCACATCTTCTTCCAGCTCCAAAAAATATGTGGTGCCCTATGGGTCCTGTCTGCCAGTGTCCCAAAAAAGAACAGTTACAGGGTGATGGGAGAGCCAGGAAAAACACCATCCAGGGAGGAACAGTCTCCCTTAGTGATTAGATTTGCTGCTGCAGATCAGAAATCCCCCTGCAACAGGGGCACATCCCTCTTTCCCTGCTCTCTGGCAACCAGACCCAGTTTAGAGCTTGGCACACCCTGCTCCCAGCACCCCGGGGCACCCATCCTGCTGCTCCCTGCTCTAAGGATGCTCTGCCCTTGCTGTGCCCCCCCAGGAGCGGGTGAAGAGGACACTGGCCACCACGGCCTCGGTGGAAGCCCGGCTGCCCGTGCAAGCCCAGCAGATCCTCCGGCAGGTGAGGCGGGGCTGGATGAGCCCTCAGGGGGTACAAAATTCCAGAAGGAAGGAATGTAAGAGGGGAAGGAGGACCTGAAGCCTCCAGCTCTTGTTCCAAGCCTGACATTAGCCCGGAGGTGGTTGGAGCAGGGCTGGAAATCACGGCACTTCCCCCTTCCCAGGAGATCGGCTGCTTCACGAGGAAGGAGCTGCGATACTTCACCCAGTACCTGAACTGGGTGGGGCAGACGGTGAGTGAGTGATCCCCTTCACCCCAGGGGGATTCTTTGGGGCCAGGACCGCCCCCCCCAGATCCCACATTCAATCTGTGAGCTGAGCCACGGCTGCAAAATGCATCCCCCCGAGCCAGGAGAGTGTTTTTCCTTGTGATCCAGCTGTTTATCCCTTGTTCCAGCTGAGGGAGGACGTGGCCTCGTGCCAGCCCCTGGCCACAGCCCTGGACAACGGGAGGGTCATCCTGTGTGACCGCATCGCTGACCCCTGGGTAAGGATCCCACCCCTCCAGAGGGACCAGAGGGGACCTGCAACCAGGCTGGGGAAGGGCCAGTGTGAGGACACTGAGGGCACTGGGTGTGTTCAACTGGAGGAGACTGAGGGGAGAGCTCAGTGCAGCTCCAACTCCCTGGGCAGGGGCAGAGGAGGGGCAGGACTGAGCTCTGTTCTGGGGGAACCAGGGACGGGACCCTGGAACAGCTGGAGCTGTGTCAGGGCAGGGTCAGGTTGGATCTCAGGGAAAGGTTCTTCCCCCAGAGGGTGGTTGGCACTGCCCAGGCTCCCCAGGGCAGTGGGCACAGCCCCAAGGCTGCCAGAGCTCCAGGAGGGTTTGGCTGATCCTCTGGGGCACAGGGGGTGACTCTTGGGGCTGGGCCTGTGCAGGGCTGAGGGTTGGATTCAATCCTTGTGGGTCCCTCCCAACTCAGCACATCCTGTGATTCCCTGACTCCCCAAAGCGCCTCTGGAGCCTGGGGGCTGCCCCTTCTCCACAGCTCAGCAGGACCCCCCTGCTCTCTCCTTGCAGAATGCTTTCTGGTTCAGCCTGGGATGCTGCACCTTCTTTCTCATCCCCAACATCATCTTTGCCATCAGACTCACCAAACACTTCCGCCCCATCCGCAACCGGCTCATGTGAGTGGTGGGCACAGGGTGGGCACAGGGTGGGCTGTGGGAGGACACAGGGAAGGGGAATTTCAGTTCCTCCTTGACTCCCCCATGTTTTCTTCTCCTTTGCAGCTCTACGGGCTCAGAGGAGACCTGTCCCTTCCACATCCCCCGTGTCACGGCACTCAAGCTCTAGGATGGGGATCTGCTGGGTGTGCCCCACACCCTGTGAGCTCCCACCAAACCTGTGCCCAACCCCTGCAGGGCTCCAGATCCCTCTGACATCTTGGAGGGCTTCGGATCCTTCTGACATCTCTTCCTCGGTGATATTTGGGGTGTGACATCCTTCCTGGTTGAGGGGTGCTCTGAGGAGATTGGGGGTCCCTCCTCTGCACCCTTTGGGGTCTAAGCACCCCTCAGGAATGCTCCCAGAGCCTGGCTGATCCAGGGTGCAGGGGAAGGGTCCCCATTTCTCTCTCACCATCAGCTCACCCCTCACAGACCCCTAGGGATGGACACCCCCCACTGCCCCACGACACTTCCCCACACTCGGGACCCCCGGGCACTGTGGGGCACATTAAAGCCCTTCCCAGCCAAACCCAACACTGACTCTTTGTTTGCAGCCCCCATCTTCCTGCTTTCCACAGGGACCTGTTCTGAGGGGGCTCTGGGGCTGGGGGGGTTCTGGAGCTGAGGGATTTCTGCAGCCAAGGGGGGCTTC
>VYXB01010831.1:53916-69608 GCA_013397135.1 Pachyramphus minor
AAAAATAAATTTTAGAAATAAAATATTTTTAAAATTCTATTCAAATTATAATATAATATATAAAATAAAATATGTAAAAATATAAAAAATATAAATTAAAATATATAAAAACACCGAGCAGGTGACCTCATCCCGGTCACCCCCAGGGCGGCTGCGAGCCCAGAAAGGGGATTGCAGGGTAAAAATAAACGGGAGAGCGGAGGGGAGGAAAACCTCCCTGTGAGTCATGTGCCGCAACCCCAGCTCCGAGGGAAGGCAAACAGGGCGATGTATCCGGCGTTTCCCAGCTCCGCCAGTTTGGTACTGGAGGAACGGGGTGTTTTAGAGGAGCCCAAACGCTGCCCCGTGCGAGAAACAGGAGCTTTGTTGATGCAAAGGACACAAGGAGCCCGTTCCGGGCAGGGTTCCGGCCCTTCCCAGACANTCCGAGTGGAAACATCCTCCCCAGCTCAGCTAAGAGGCTTTACATGACTATTTTGTAATCACCTCATCCTCCCCAAGCATGTGAGTGAGAAACCAGGTCAGGGGAGGTAAAAGCTTGGTTTGTTCTCAGGTGAATAAACAAGGCAAAAACCTGGGCCAAAATTAGGTGTATAAGAGAAAACCATAATTTAAAAAATACTTTAAAATAAATTTTTAAAATTTAAAAATAAATTTTAAATTAAAATTCAGTAAAATAAAACAGAAAATGAAAATTAAACAAAATTAACGTAAAAATTAAATAAAAAAACCTAAAATAACATTGAAATAACTTTTAAAATTTAATAATAAATATTTGAAAAATNAAAATAAACGGGAGAGCGGAGGGGAGGAAAACCTCCCTGTGAGTCATGTGCCGCAACCCCAGCTCCGAGGGAAGGAAAGCAGGGCGATGTATCCGGCGTTTCCCAGCTCCGCCAGTTTGGTACTGGAGGAACGGGGTGTTTTAGAGGAGCCCAAAAGCTGCCCCGTGCGAGAAACAGGAGCTTTGTTGATGCAAAGGACACAAGGAGCCCGTTCCGGGCAGGGTTCCGGCCCTTCCCAGACACAGCGGGGATTGTTCGTGTCCTGCTCCCAAGGCACTGGGAAAGGTTATTTTTAAACCCAGCGCTGGGTGGAAGCTGGAGCACACACCAAATATCTTCAACACGTGGGACTGACTTCTCCCGTCTCCCACAAATCAATCCAGATGGAAGTCCAAACACACGAGCTGGATTTCTTTTTTTCCACTTCAAAGCACTTTTATTATCAGTTCTTATTCCAAAATGAAAAAGTATTTCCAAATAAGCATTTTATATTATTTTATTTTATGTTGTTTTATTTATTTATTTTATGGTTTTATGTTATTTCTATTATCAGTTCTTATTCCAAAATGAAAAAGTATTNTAATTTTGCTTCATGTTATTTTAATACAAGCTGTTCTTTCACCTTCTAGCACCCAGGTGATGCTGCCATGCCTGGGAGAGGTCAAAGGCCCATTTTTGGGAGCTGCATCCCAGGTTCTCCCCCAAAGCCTGGATGCATCACTGGGAAAGCATCACCCTGAGTCAGGGAGGGCAGGGGAGGGTCCCTCCCATCCGTAAGGAGCTTTTCCATGTCCCTGCCTGGAATAGCAACGAGCACATGAGCAGAGTTGTTACACCTCTAATCAGATTGTAGAGCTGGAGGGACATTTATAACCTGGTGGAAAAACACTCAGAACCCCACGGATGGACATTTATAACCCCAGGGATGGACACTTACAACCCCTGTGGATATTTATAACCCCATGGATTAGTGCTTTTAACCCCATGGATGGACATTTATAACCTGGTGGGTAAACACTTACAACCCCATGGATGAACACTCTTAACCCTGTGAATGCAGATTTATAACCCTATTTATGAACATTTATAACCCAATGGATGAACCTTTTTAACCCTATAATGAACCTTTTTAACCCAATGGATGCACGTTTATAACCCTATAATGAACATTTTTAACCAACCCCATGGATGAACATTTATAACCCCACAGATGGACATTTATAACCCCACAGATGAGCATTTAGAGCCTCTTTAAGACATTGTCCAACAGGGAAGAGCAGGAAGGTGTTTGCAGCCCCCAATATTTCATATTCCTCTCTGCCAGTCCCGAGGAAGAGAAATGAATAATAAATTAATTTGGCTCATCCTCCAGGATCTGGATTTGCCTTTGAAGCACAGCAAGGAAAAGCTTTGCCTTATTTGCTGCTTTCTCCCCCACAAACCCACCTTTAATAATCCCTTCCAGGAGCCTCCCAGCAGCAGGAAGGTGCTGGCAGAGCCCTGGGGCCTGTGAGTCACATCTGCTCGTGGATCCTGTTCCAAAATGACATCAGTGCTGAGGGAAGCAGATCCACGTGGAAGGGACATCAATGAGCTCCCTGACTGCAGAGCCACAAACTGATTCCTTTTTTCCATGAAATCCTTGGCTTTGCAGCAGAGCTGCCTCTGGCCAAGGAGAAAACCCCTGCTGGAAGCAGCAGGAGGTGCTGGGTGGAAAGTTTGGCTGGATGGATTGTTCCCCTCCGCGGTTCCTCCCCTGGCACGTTCCTCGTGCCCTGACGTGTCTCTGGGATTAGGGAATTGCAGGGACTTCTCCTCCTTCCCATCACAGGTTACGTAACCAATGGTATTCTGGAAATGTGTGGATTCAACACCCTGCTCCTGCCAGTGTTTCCTCCTGGCCTGATTCCATCCATGGAAAAGGCTAAAAATGTATAACATCATGGAATCCTGGAATGGGTTGGGTTGGAAGGGACCTTAAAGCCCATCCAGTGCCACCCCTGCCATGGGCAGGGACACCTTCCACCAGCCCAGGTTGCTCCAAGCCCCATCCAACCTGGCCTTGAACACCTTTTAACCTTTTTTAATCCCTTTATCTTATTTTTTTCTTTTTACAGGAAAAATTAAGGACGTCAAGAGCAAAGGAGAAACACCACCCATGAGCTGTGCAATCCTGCAGCTGAAAGCAGAGTAATGGTGCAGGTAAAGACCTTCTTCCACTAAAAATCAGCCAAAAATGACATTTCTTTCTTCTCCTTTCTCCTTCCTGGGGTCTGCAGGGCTGCAGCCCCTGCACAGCTTCACCCCAGGTGTGCAGTGAAGCCCTTGTCACAAAAAAAAAAAATAAAGGCAAAATATCCTAATAAAACTTCAATGTTTTAATTACACACTGGGATGGGACAGTAACAGCCTGAGTGGCATCTTTCCCCCTGGCAGGGAAGGAAGTGTTTTCCCCCAGTGTTTTCCTGCCCCGTGCTGCCATCACCCCCTTCAGCCCCCAAATTGCCTTTCCTCTGCTCTCATCCAGGCAGGAGCCAAATACTGCAGACACACCTGGATCCCAAGGAAAATCCAAGGAGTTTTACTTTAAAGTAAAGGCTAGAAAATAAAGCAAGTTCTGCAAAACACATTCCATTAACCCTCTGAGCACAGCACCCAGTTATTTTTGCATTTGGAGGGGTCAGAGGTGTTTCTGGGTGAACTCAGTGGGATTTGAGACGTGGGATGAGCTCGAGCCCAGACTTTGTGCTGGCTCCAGGGAGTGACAGCGGGATGGGGTGAGGCTCTGGGACTCCATCCCCACCTCCAAACCTCACCAGGTTACCCCAGGACCCCAGGAAATCCCTCACAGACTCTCACAAGCTGCAGTTGCTTCCCCAAGTAAGCCCAGAGTTACATGAATAAAAGTGTTTTGCATGAATTAAAGCCATTAAAAAAAAAAAAATCAATGAGGAGCAGTGAAGGAGATGAACCCACCCCCTTTCCCAGCTCACCATTAAACCAAAGGCAGCATTTTCCATCCCTTACGAGAAAATCTCAGCCCATTAATGATTCCTGAGCTGGCACAGAGCCTGTTGTGTTATTTCCACCCTCCCCTGTGGATGAAGAAGGGCCAAACCTCCAGTGGAGATCGATGCAGCTCCTGCCTTGAAGCTGAGAGAAATTTTACCCTGCTGAGATGCTAAAAACCCACATGGCCCCATAAAGAGAAGCCCTGGATACACGGGGCTGGGTGGGTTCAGCCCTGTAACTGCCAGGATAAATTAAAAATTAATTAATAATCCACAGGCTGCTCCTGCTCCATTTGCAGCCAGAATCTAACAGAGTTTCTTGTTTTCACCAAACAAGACCAGAACTTCCTTCAAAATATTTTAGTACAGAAAAAACATGATTTTTAGAAGCTGTGGATGGATTAATCCCAAACAGCTCCTTCCCAGTGCTGTATTTCTTTCTCTTCCTGGTTTGGGATTACCCAGGGAAGAGTACTGGAACCAAACCAGGGAATCAGGAGCCACCTGTGCATTCACACATGGAATAAATATCTCTTGCAGGAGAGAGCCTTGACAGGCTCACACACCTTAATCCTGCCCAGCTATTTAATTTTCTCCTCCAGAAATTAATATCCAGTTCTTCCCAGCCCATTTCCCTACCAGACAGAAGTCACTTTAATTTTTTAACATAATCCACCAGATGGATAAACAAGGGAATGGAGCATCAGGGTGAAATCCCCTTTACAGCCAGATGTGCTCTGTGGTCCAGGGGTGGGAGCAATGCTGGGAGGGACGTTCCTGGCCCAGCAAAACCTCAGGGGAGCTTTGGCTGTGTCAGTGGCTGAGTCAAAATCATAAAATCCTGGAATGTTTTGGGTTGGAAGGGATCTCAAAACCCATCCCATTCCACGTGCAGGGACACCTTCCACGAGCCCAGGTTGCTCCAAGCCCTGTCCAACCTGGCCTTGGACACTCCCAGGGATCCAGGGGCAGCCACAGCTTCTCTGGGAATTCCATCCCAGCCCCTCCACACTCTCCCAGCCAACAATTCCTTCCCAATATCCCTCTATCCCTGCCCTCTGGCAGTGGGAAGCCATTCCCTGTGTCCTGTCCCTCCATCCCTTGTCCCCAGTCCCCCTCCAGCTCTCCTGGAGCCCCTTCAGGCCCTGCAAGGGGCTCTCAGCTCTCCCTGGATCCTTCCCTTCTCCAGATGAACCCCCCCAGCTCTCCCAGCCTGGCTCCAGAGCAGAGGGGCTCCAGCCCTGGGAGCAGCTCCGGGGCCTCCTCTGGACTCTCTCCAGCAGCTCCAAATCCTTCTGACTGTGGGGATTCCAGGGCTGGAGCAGCTCTGCAGGTGGGGTCTCACCTGAGGGGGCAGAGGGGCAGAATCCCCCCAGGAGCAGCCCAGGCTTGATGTAAATCAGTCTCAGCGCAATTAATTTCCAGCTTTATTTGCATCTTCCAACCTCTGCACAACCAGCGGAGGTTTCTCTGCACTCCAACTGTTTGTTACAGCCCATCCTAACCCTAAAGGATGGGAAAACTCCCAATCCTGGCATTTAGGTCCCTGTATATTCCAACCACGTATTCTTACCCTCTGAAAAAGGCCCAGTTTGCCATGAGCATCCCAGGGAATTTTTAATTGCCCCCTGTGGTGTTTCCCCCCATTAAATATCAGGATAACTCAACAGAAACTGTGACTGCAGGAGTGAGTTTTCCCCCTCTGGAGTGAGACAAACTCTGAAGGCACATTCCTCCTTTCTCCCACAGGTCTGAGCCTGTTTTATTTCCACTCCATCCACCCAGAGAACAGCTCCCTGTTTCACAGGATAATGGATAATGGGTTTGGAGCTGCAGCCAGCAAGTGCTGAAAACATCCTTATCTTTTCCAGAGAAAGGAAACCACGAGATTCCCAAACCAGCTCAGCCCATTGATATTCTTCAGCAAACAATCCAAACTGTGCGATTTTCCAAGATTTCCAAACCAGCCCCAAACCCTGTTATTCCATTCAATATTTCTTCAATAAACCATCCAAGATCTGTCATTTCCCAGGATTTTCAAATCAGCCTCAAACCCTGGTATTTCTTCAGCACAAAATGCAAATGCTGTAATATTCCAAGATTCCCAAACCAGCCCCAAACCCTGCTGATTCCATCCATATTTCTTCAATAAAACCATCCAAGTGCTGCAGTTCTCCAAGGTTTCCAAACCAGCCCCAAACCCTGCTATTTCTTCAAGTGTAAAATCCAAACGCTGCAATATTCCAAGATTCCCAAACCAGCCCCAAACCCTGGCATTTCTTCAATAAAACCATTCAAGCCCTGCGATTTTCCAAGGTTTCCCAGTCCCTGCTATTTCTCCAAGAAACCCCCCCAAGAGCTGCAGTTTCCCGGGCACTCATTTGGCCTCCGGTGGTGCTCCCCATTCCCGGACCCTCCGGGAAGGATGGGTTGGGGTGAAGCCCGGTTTTGGGGGGCTCCGGCCGCGGTATTCCATGGGGAGGGAAGGGGATGGATCCTGGCCAGGCTGTGTAGGGCTGGGCTGCGCAGACACAGCTCCTCCCTCTCGCTATTTATTCCTCGCCGGAGCTGCTGAGGCTGAATCACCCCGAGCCGAGCAGGGGACGAGCCGGTGAGTGCCGGGGAAACCGGGACTGGGGGGCTCCGGGTGGGATAAATCCAGGGGCCAGGGGGGTTTGAACGCCGAGCAGCATCGCGGGGATGGGGAGCTGCCTCCTTTCCCTGCCATCGCCGCCTAAAAATAGACATTTCCAGCGTCTCCTTAAAAGCCAGAGCTCGGCTTCTCCCGGCGCTTGTTTACTCAGCGCTCCTTCAGCGCTGATGCCGGCGGGGTTTTTTTTTCTTTGGAGGGTTTTTTCCTTTCCCTCGTCTCTCAGCTGCTCCCTCCCCGGTTATTTGGGGGGTTAACAGAAAAAAAGGGGAGGGGGTGGGGAGGATTCCTAAAACTAGAGGTGACATTTTCAGAGAGCAAACCCCCAGCCTGCAGCCCCCTTTCCCAAAATCCACCCCAGCCTGGAATTTCCACCCCCCACAAGCCGGGATCGCCAGGAGGGTCTGGACACCCCCATTCCCGAACATCCTCCCACCTCCACCTCCCACACCTCCCCTCGCTTCTTCCGCCACCCTCTCCCTCGCCACGGGCACCTTACCAAGGTTATTTCCACAGTTGTTTTGGCACCAGGGTGTTGGTTTTCCCCTCTAAACCCGAAACCTCCTCCCTGCCAACCCTGAGCACGTAATTTGTGCTCGTGATCGCTCCTCGCAGCCTCCATTTTCCGCTCCCCCTGTGCCCTGAAGGAGCGCAGAATTCCTCCCGTTCTCCAGCACGGAGAGAAACCTCCCCTCTCTAAACCACCTGAATTAATTTCCTCCTTTCCCACATCCGCAGGAGGGTTAAATAGAGCCAGGGCAAAATACCTGCGAAGCCACTCGGTGGCATAATTTAACGTCAATATTATGGGCGCAGCAGAGATGTCGTTTCCAGGCAGCGGGTTCGCAGCTCCTGGTGCCCATCACCCCCGGGTTTGTGCCAGGGAACCCATTTATGCGGGGTGAAGCTCAGAGCTCGTTAATTAGCGCGACGCTAACGAGCCTTTTGCCCTGTTTATCAGAGCTCAGCTCTGCGAAGGCAATTAGAGGAGCAGGTCAGAGATGCTGCGCTGGAACGTCCTCCAGGGCTTTGCTGGAACCTGTGTTTATCCAGGGGCTGATTTTTTCCCGCTTGGAACTCCCTGTGGTGACTGATATCTCAAGAAAAAAAATTAAAAATTGCCATTTTGCTGCCTTCACCTCCCCCCGACCCCCTTTCCTGATTTTTTCACCCAGGTTTTGTTGTTTCTGCCGTGTCTTTCAGCTATTTTTAACCCCCTGATCTCATCCCTGCCCCCAGCGGGTGGGTGCTGAGGGTGAGGAGGCAGCAAACCCTCTCCAAAGAGGGTGGTTTGCACCCAGATTTTTCCATGAGCAGGCAGCCCAAGCCTGGAATTCCTCCCCATCACCAGGGGATGTGCATCTTCCCTGCTCTTTCATTTAGGCCTTTTGCAAACGATCCCACCCAAACACAGACCTTTAAAAGGCTTTCATTCAAACATTTCTCGACATAAGACCAGATTTTAGGGAGGGTGGAGAGGTAAACATCATTATCTGAACCCAGGGAGAGATTAATTTGCTTTTTATGGCCCATAAAACCATATCTAGGTTGCAACAGAAGAATTTGTGGTTTAAACAGGGGGTTGTTTGGCTTCTTTGGCTGTTATGGGTCATATCTCAGGAGAGACCATCACCTCCTACTTGCATTAGGGCTTTCCCTGGGGAAAGGGGTGAATTTGAAGGAAGTTGTTCCATTAGTTGCTGGAAAAAAAAGCATTTAGGACCTACCTTTAATTGTTTCTTGCTGTAACACGAGCCAGAAAGCACATCCAAGGATGCTGTGAAACGCCCACCCACACTGAGACTGCTCCTCTCGCCCTCCCCTGCATCCTGGCGTGGGATTTTGGGGGATAGCTCAGGCTCAGGAAGGATGGAAAGACCCTTTACCGTGGTGCACTCACATATTAAACACGAGGGGAGCAGCAATTCGCTGCCCTTGGCTTTGAAGGATCCAAAGGGATCCTGGAGGTGCTTTCCAAAGGCCCTTCCAAAGGATTTGCAGACCTGGTGTGTGTTATACAGGCTGGACTGTACACCCAGGGAGGGAAATGGCTCATTAAATGGGGTTTCAGCCTTGCCAGCCCACCAGCTGATGTGGGAGAGTCCTGGCATGTCCCTGGAATGCCAGCAGGAAACGCTGAGTAAGGGAGAATTGCAAACACATTGAACTCAAAAAATGCTGGTGTTCACTTCAGGTGTGTTGCACATTAACAGGGATTTGGGCAAAACACGCTGAATTCTGTTCCTTGGGAATATGAAACCTCCAGGGCCGGGCTGGGCGTTGCCCTCCTGGCAGCACTGGGTACCCAAAAGCTTTGGGATTGGGCTGGATGTGTTCATTGCATTGATCCTGGCACATCAGAAATCCCATTTATGTCATCTAATTAGATAGAGCAGGTTTGATAAGCGGGGTTTTACCTCCCAATTAGCTGAAGCAATTTTTTACCAAAAGCTTTTTCTTTCACTGCTCAAAATTGCCGTTACTTGCTTGAAAACCCGTGGGGGGATATATATATATATAACAAAATAANAAAGCTGTTTATTCTGCAGCCGGATTTAGGGGGATGAAGGGTGTTTTATAGGATGTGTAAGTGCGGGAGCCTCGAGCCGCGCGGGTGCCGGGGGGAGTCTCTACCTCCTGCCCTGACGCTCCCTGTCCTTGTGTCCCTGTGTCCCACAGCCATGGCCAGGCTCCTGCTCACCTGCTTCCTGGTGGTCCTGCTCCTCGGCCTCTGCACCGACGTCGCCTTCTCCAAGAAGGGCAAAGGCAAACCCGGCGGGGGCGGGGGGGGCACGGGGAGCCACCGCCAGCCCAGCTACCCCCGGCAGCCCGGCTACCCCCACAACCCGGGCTACCCCCATAACCCAGGCTACCCACACAACCCAGGCTACCCACACAACCCCGGCTACCCCCACAACCCCGGCTACCCGGGCTGGGGCCAGGGCTACAACCCGTCCAGCGGCGGCAACTACCACAACCAGAAGCCATGGAAAGCCCCCAAGCCCAAGACCAACTTCAAGCACGTGGCGGGGGCGGCGGCGGCGGGCGCCGTGGTGGGGGGGCTGGGGGGCTACGCCATGGGCAGGGCCATGTCGGGGATGCACTACCGCTTCGACAGCCCCGACGAGTACCGCTGGTGGAACGAGAACGCGGCGCGTTACCCCAACCAGGTGTATTACCGCGACTACGGCGGCTACGTCCCGCAGGACGTCTTCGTGGCCGACTGCTTCAACATCACCGTCACCGAGCACAGCATCGGCCCCGCCGCCAAGAAGAACGCCTCGGACGCGGGGCCCGCCGTGAACCAGACGGAGGTGGAGCTGGAGAACAAGGTGGTGACCAAGGTGATCCGGGAGATGTGCATCCAGCAGTACCGCGAGTACCGCCTGGCCAACGGCATCCGGCTGCACCTCGCCGACGCCTCGCTCGCCGCCCTCCTGCTCCTCGTGCTCTTCGCCCTGCACTGATGGAGCCCGGGATCCCACGGCTTTGAGATGTCACCCGTGTCCCCGGGGGGACCCCCCGACCTCCCTGTTCTGGCTTGCGGTCGTCGTTGGTGAAGAGCCCCCGGGGCGCGTGGGTGCCAGTGCTCCCCATCATCTCCTTGGGGTTCACCCCCGTCACCTCCTTGGGGTTCACCTCCATCAGCTCCTTGGGGTTCACCCCCATCACCTCCTTGGGGTTCACCCCCATCACCTCCTTGGGGTTGTCTCTGGTTTAGGCAACTGGATGAAAATTTCCTTCTCCGCTCCGAATGTGTCCCCAGCGAGGCAGGACAGCCGGATGTACCCCAAAAAACACGGCCTTCACCACCTCCTCCCCCTCCTTGGGGCCACCCCAAGAGGGACCAGGCAGAGGGGAGCTCTCCTTGGCCTCCCTGCAAGAGCATCTCCAAAAATGCCCTTTGCTAACGAGCAGGGTTTTGTTTAACCCCCTTAGTCCCGCTGCCATCCCTTTCCCTGGGGCACCCAAGCACCTCTGTCCCCCAGGATAGGGGCAGATCTGGGGTTTTCAAGCAACAAAGCTGCCAGGTTGCAATTTTAACCCTTTAATCCTTAAAAAAACCCCTTCTCCATGTACATATGGACTTCCCCCTCCCCACCTTTGCATGCTGCAAAACCCTCCTGCAGCAACACACCAAAATAAAGGCATTTTTTATTCCCCCCCTCGTTGAGGCTGAAGCGCCGGTCGGTCTTTCTCAGCCTGCCAAAGGCAAAAAGTGCTGCTGAATGCCCAAAATACCCCCAAAATGGTGTGTTACAGCCCAAGAAAATGCTACAGGTGACAAGTCACGCTCATACTCCAGCACCTTGACCTAGAGGAAGTTAAAATGCAGCCAAAAGGATGCTCAGGGCGGGTCAAGCACTTAGCAAGAGACTTAAATCAGCTGAATCATAGTTACAGCACCAGGAAAAACAAGCCTGGGACGGGAGATGCTTCATAAAAACCACGCTTGTGAGTAATTTCTGTGACACGTGGAAGCAGCAGGTGGAATTCTTGCTTCTCGTGAGCTGGGTCGTGGGGGACCCACAGCACCTCTAACGCTTGTTCAACCCACTTCTGTTTAATATCTCTCGTGTTTGTTTGGGGTTTTGTTTTTTTTTTTTGCAAGGCACTGAATGACACCGTCCTAAATGAGTTGGGTTTTTGGGGTTGGTTTTTTTTTTTTTTGCATCGGTGTGAGCTAAGCAAAGAAATATAAATATATAAATATATATATATATACACACAGAAATAGAGAGCAATCTTTCGGGATAGGCACTGGAGGAGCAGGGCTTTGAGGATCCCCCGCTGTACTTTGTGATACGCGGATGTTTTGTAAACCCTTCGCATGCTCGGAGTCTGCAGTTCTGATACTTTTCTAAGTGTTCTGGTACAGATTAAAACAGATAAAGCCAAGATGCACCATCAGCCTCCTTCCTGTAAACGGCTCTGGGCCCATCCCCCCTTGCCCCCCCAGAAGCCAGAAGCTGCGTTTTTCCGGCCTGTGGGAGCCCTTTGTTCCCTTACAACACCAAATTTGGCCTCAATCCCACAATCTCAACCCAACAGTCTCGGTTAACCCTTTCCCCTCCTCCTGCTCCCCCTAATGGTGTCACTGAAGTCCAACAAAGTATTTTCTAATTTCTGTCTCGTTCTAATTTCTGTCTAATAAAAGAGTTTTTGCATTCGCTGTTTCGGTGACATTAAGCCCAACCCAAGCCCTGCTTAATCATGGAATCCTGGAATGCTTTGGGTTGGAAGGGACCTTAAAGCCCCTGCAGTTCCAACCCTCTGCCATGGGCAGGGACACCTTCCACAGACCAGGTGGTTCCAACCAGGCCTTGGACACTCCCAGGGGTGGAGCAGCCACAGCTTCTCTGGGAATTCCATCCCAGCCCCTCAACACCCTCCCAGCCAAGGATTCCTTCCCAATATCCCATCTGTCCCTGCCCTCTGGCACTGGGAAGCCATTCCCTGTGTCCTGTCCCTCCAGCCCTTGTCCCCAGTCCCTCTCCAGCTCTCCTGGAGCCCCTTCAGGCCCTGCAAGGGGCTCTCAGCTCTCCCTGGATCCTTCCCTTCTCCAGGGGAACCCCCCCAGCTCTCCCAGCCTGGCTCCAGAGCTGAGGGGCTCCAGCCCTGGGAGCAGCTCCAGGGCCTCCTCTGGACTCGCTCCAGCAGCTCCAAATCCTTCTGATTGTGGGGATTCCAGGGCTGGAGCAGCTCTGCAGGTGGGGTCTCACTGTGTCCCACACTGTGGGACCAGCCCAAGCTTGATGCAAATCAATCTCAGTGCAATTAATTTCCTGCTTTACTTGCATTTTCCAACCACCACACAACCAGAGGACCCATCCCCCAACAGACTTGGCACTGAGGAGCTGCAGCCCAGTGGGAGGATGAAAAATCCCCTAAAAGAAGGAAGGAAAAAATTGTTTACCCCCACAAAAGAGAAAGGAACAAATAAAAATCCCCCAAGACAATGGAGAAAAAACCCCCCTATTTTCCAAGGTGAATACATGGATATTTCCAGGAAAGGGCTGGAAGCCCTTGGGAAGGTTTTTACCTTGGTAGCAGCACTAAAAATGCTCATTTTTAACCCAACCTCCCCCCCCATCTTTCCATCCCCCTCCCAGCACAGGGAAGCTGCTCCAGCCCCCCCAAGCAGGGGAAACACCAACACTGGCAGTGCTCAGGTGAGCTCAAAAATAACATTTCTCCCCCTTTGCACACTCAGCACCCAATTCTTCTACCCTTCATGGGGGTATTGGAGTTTGGGTGATTATTGGAGGTGTTTTTTGGGGACACTCAAACAGGATATGGGGACATGGTCTGAACCTTTGTGTCCTTTAAGGACAGTTGGATCCAACGACCCTGGAGCCCTCTTGGCCCCCTGGAGTGATCTGTTGAACCAGATTAATTAGCTAAATGCTCCAAATCCCGGGGGCGTGGGCAGGAGCTGCGCTGCCAACCGAGGATGGGGAGTGTTTATCAGGATGATAGTAAATTAATACAAGCCAAATATAAATACAATAACATTCTGAGGGTTGTTTTTTGTGTTCTCCTCCAAATCTCTCATTGCACGGCGTTTGCCACCCCCAATGTCCACAAATAAGCATTCCCCATCCCCACAAACAAACATCCCTCGTCTCCACAAACAAACATCCCCCATCCAGCCAAGGCGACCGAATATATTTTTCCTGCATTAAAAGAACAATTTTGGCGCGCAGTTTGAGGAGAGCTGGGGGAGAAATAGTCTGATTTAGAGGCTTGAAACCCACGGCAAGAGCCCGAACCTCACCCGGGGTGGTTTGATCCGCATCCCCGGGCGAACAGCTCCATCTCCCGGCCGAGCTCCGGCTCCAGCTCCTCCTGGGATCAGCCCTGCGAGTGTTTTACAAGGCTGGAGATCCCAAAGGACGCTCCAAACCCTGGCTGAGCTTTCCGGCTCGCTCTGTCCCTGTTCCAGAGCACAGTGCGTGGAAATGCCTTGATGTGATCACTCGCCTGGAAAAGCACATCCCAAGGGATTTTGGAGCCTGGGGAGGCTCAGGAGTCACCCTGCTGTCCCTGCTGATCATGCAACCCCAAAATCCCCAGCAGAGGGTGATTAATGAGGCTGTTAATGGCTTTTAAGGCTTTTTCCTGTGGTGCAGCCCTTTGCAGGGGCTGGAATTAAACTGGGTGGGCACAGGAGCGTACAGTGGAATCCTGGAATGGTTTGGGTTGGAAGGGACCTTAAAGCTCATCCGTTCCCACCCCCTGCCATGGGCAGGGACACCTTCCACTAGCCCAGGTTGCTCCAAGCCCTGTCCAACCTGGCCTGGGACACTCCCAGGGATCCAGGGGCAGCCACAGCTTCTCTGGGAATTCCATCCCAGCCCCTCAACACCCTCACAGCCAACAATTCCTTCCCAATATCCCATCTATCCCTGCCCTCTGGCAGTGGGAAGCCATTCCACCCTGTCCTGGCACTCCATGTCCTTGTAAAAACTCCTTCTCATGTAAAAATTATCCACCCCCATGTATTGCACGCTGGGAGGAGAGAAAGAGCAAGAAAAACTTGGGAATGCCATAATTTAGGAAGTTCAGGATCATCCCTGCAGCATTTCTGAGCTCAGGGCCGGGAGCAGAGGATGCTTGTGATGGGATGTGGACACTGAAGCATAACCTGGGTCTGGATGCAAAACTGGTGGTGGAAAAATGCAAATCTGAGCTGTGGCTGGAGGTTCTGAGGGGTTGTTGTGTATTTTAAGCAGGAACATTAACAAAAAATAACCCCTCAGTGTGTTATAGGAATGGGTGTCCAGCTGTTCCTGAGCCAGGGGTTACAGTGATTTGGCCAAGGCCACAGGCCTTGGGTGCATCCCTGCTCCAGAATGTTGTTTAATTCCTTAGGAGATAAATGACTTCTGTAAAATCTAACAAAATGTTGTAAAGGAGGCACAAAAAATCAAGGTCCATCCCCCAGGGCTCTTTCCACCCCTTGATAGAGGCGAGACCTGACTCACCTGCCCCCCTGGGGGAAGAAGAGAAGGATGTTTATAAACTCCAAAAAACACCAATTCCAAGGGGAGGTGACACACTCACAAACATCCAGGCTCAAAAATCCTGCATGAGGACTTACTTGCTGGAGGATGGTGGTTACACCTGCCCACCCAAAGCTTCTTTGGGATTCCAAATTTCTCACTTAGCACCTCTTTATTTTCTTTCCTCACAGCAGTGGTTGAGCTGCTCAGCCAAAGCAGGATTTAGGGAAGGTTTAAGCACCCAAGGACAGGGATCAGAGAAGAAATTGCAGCCCCTGGAGGGCAAAACATCCGTCGCTGCTCCTTTTAAGCTCTTGCAGGGAGGATTTGCATCCTCTCTGCCAAACACCTGAGAGAGGGGCAGTCCCACAGCTGGGTGTGTTTTGGGCAGAAGATGCTAAAGATCGGGGTATCAAAGATTGGGATTGATCATGTGAAAGCCCGAGAGACAGGACCGAGGGGAGGTTGTCCCCAGGCACCACCTTCACCCCCCGCAGCATCCCTTGGAAATGTGGCTCTTCCCGGAGTTGTTCCTGGTGCTAAAGACAAAGAATTTGGTTTAAAAACAGAGGATGTCTCAAGGCCAAACTTTATTGCAAGGCAGAGGGGTCCATTTCCAAGCCCCACATCCCCCCTCCCCACAAGTCCCAGCGCTCTTTTGGGGGGAAAAGAGCAGTTTCTTTGGGAAAGCCGTGCCGTGGGAAACCAGAACCCAGCGCTGGCGGGGCCGCTCCGGTGCAGATATCCCCAGGTCCCTGCAGGGCTGGATTTGCTCGCGTAGGTGCCCGCACAGACGGGGCTTTCCAGGATCCATGCAGCTCCCAGGTGTCCTCGGGAGCGCTGGGATGGCGGCCCAGCTCCGGGGAGGTGGGGGGAGGGACACGGAGGCAGCCGCGGAGCATCTCTTCCACCTCCCCCAAGCCACATCTAACGTNCCACCTTGGAGCCGCGCCCGGGGGTGCCCCCGCCGCGGGACACGGAGCGGAAACCCCCGCGGAGCCCCCCGGACCCGCCGCGACCCCCGGGTCTCCCGCCGCCCCCGCGGCGGCCGCCGGCGACGTCGCTGAAGAGGGCGAGGAGCAGCATCACCGCCCAGCACCAGCCGTCCAGGGGCCTCATCCTGCCACACCTGCGACACGGGCACAAGGAGGGACGGTGAGCGCGGGGACAGAGCCCGGGGCAGCGCCCGGGGTCCCAGGGATCCCCATCCGAGGGGTCCCAGGGATCCCCATCCGAGGGG
>VYXB01010831.1:87512-146551 GCA_013397135.1 Pachyramphus minor
CGCGGGGGTGGGAGCGCGGGGGACACCCCCCCTCCGGCTCCAGGGTCATCCCGGAACCTGGATCCCAAGGGACAGCCCGGCCCCGGGATCTCTTTCTGGGGACCAGGACTGGCGAACCCAAAGGATTCAGGCGCCCGGTTTGTCCCCGCGCGGAGCGGAATCCCCAAGGATGCTCCGTCTCCTGGTTCAGGCTCTGGGTTCTCAAAGGACACCGTTTCTGGCACCTGGATTGCTCCCCAGGACCAGGATCCCAAAGGATGCTCCATCCCCGCTGCCAGGAGCAGGATTCCAAATGAATCCCCATCCCACGCATCCAGGCTGGAAATGCTCTTATAATCAGCTCCAGCTCTATGCAGAACTCCCAGAAGGATCCTCGTGGGCTGTAGCACGCAGGCTAAAGTGGTTGTTTCTGCCTTAAAATGCCCCAAATCCCGGGATATCCACTCCCAGAGCCAGGCAGGCATCACCCTTTGCAGTTCTGCCGCTGGGACGGAGCGCTGGAGTCGTGCACTGGTCCCCAACCGCGGCCGTGGGATCCCCTCTGGACCCAAAACCACCCCCGAGAAGGGGATTGGGGAGGAAATAAATTCAAATAAAATCTGCCTGGAAGCAGCTGTTGCAGCTGGGGGTCACAGTTACCTCTGAACTGGTGCTCAGCATTCCCGGGCCGGGTTCCCATCCTGCCCCGACACCGCGGGGGCACTTCGGGGGAGTTTGGGGTTATTCAGTATTCCAGAGGAGCAGCGGCCGTGTCCCTCCTCCTTTGTCTGCTCCTGACCTTTCCCAGTGCCGTGTGGCTTCTCTGGGCTTTTTTTCTTTTGAAGGAATTTGCCTAGAAACAGCCCACACGAAGGGGAAAAAAATCCCAAAACAAAGAAATAATCTAAGCAGCTGCTTGAGCCAAACAGGCGTCTCTGCAGGCACGGGCTGGAATCAGCCTTTTTTCCCCCCGAGTTCTTGGATTTGTATGTAAAATATGAGAAGTTCTGGAGCAGCCATCTGGCTTGAGGAAGCACTGACTCGGTGAAAGTGAGCCAGGCTGGTCGGGATTGATATTCCAGCAGCATCTCGGGGCTGGCGGGATCAGAGGCCCTTTGTCGTGGGAAGAGCCCTGGCCAGGCTCACAACGGAGCAGAGCTGGCCCTGGCCCCAAACCCCAGGGATTTCACCCCAAAGAGAGGCTTCTCTCGACCCCCAGCTCATGGGCTGGGTGCAAAGGGAGTGACAAGTAAAAATAAACAGAGGGTTTGGGGTGGGCACCTGTGGGACCATGGGGGGATTTGGCTGCAAATTTGGGTTAAATCCTGATTTTCTGGTGTGCTGTGGTGGGTTGGGAAGGGTCGAGCCCGGATGGAGGGATTTAGTTATCAAGTACAAGGAATCTGACCCGTTCCTGCTGTGTGGACACCCAGAAGTGTGAGAGGCCGGGCCAGGCTGCCAGGGCCTCCTTATCCACAGAGGAGCGTGAGGCAGATCCATGAGGAACCAAATCCACGTGGAACCAAATCCACATTGGAAAGACCAAAGCTTCCACCCCTCCTGGAGCCTGAGCATCTCCCAGGAAAAGGCCAAGAGGGATGCTACAGCACCTGTTCTGCAGGTGAATTCCTCAAATCCTGAATTTCTGTGCCAAATGCCACAGAGGGATCGCAGCTGATGCCTTTTAAACGTCATCTTGGGTGGATTTGCTCCCACCAAGGACCTCAGTCAGGCCTCAGCACAAAGCACCAGCTCCAAAACTCTCTTAAATTCAGTTATTTCCTCCCAGACTGAGCAAACATCCAGACTCCCTTCCTTGCTACCTTGGCAGCTTCCCATTATTTCAGCGTTCAGCCCCCCGAGCTGATGGTCACACACTGGGATCCACGTTTCTGTGGGAGCATCTGGGAGCTCTTACAGAGCCTCTGGGAACCAGATGGGAAGAGATGTGGCTCTGGAAAAGCCTTTCCTTGGACCTGAACTGGTTTTCTTTGACACACAGTTGCTGCCCCTGTTTAAAGACGTTTCAGTCGTTCTGAAAATCCTCAAATTCTGGGATTCTGCCCCAGATAAATAAAAGCCCCTCGTGGGTCGAAGCCCAACGTTGATTCGGGCAAAACACAAGCAGAAAACACAATTATTCCCTCAGCTCTGATCCAGCAGCACAGGGGATTAGTCAGGATTAAGATCAGAGGGGTTTTCATCACAGACCCAAACCTGGAGTGATGAGAAATCCCTTGCCCTGGTCACACAGCTGCTCCACTGGCTTTGATCCCAGATCCACTTTCCCCTGCTCCCACTGCCAGTTTGGGTGACTTTTGGCCATTTTAGTTCCCATCGGACTCCACCACTTTTGGACTCATCACCAGGGGCTCCATCCCAGCTGGGGAGGCACTGGGGGTGTGTCTGTTCCCCTCCAAGCAGCAGCAGCTCCCACAAAGGCCACCAGACCCCTGGAGGGGCCAGGAACCCTCAGGGGACGTTTCCAGCCCCTGATCCATTACAGGTGGTGCTGCTGCTCCGGGATAACGTTGGGAATTAATTATCAGAGTTGAACCCAATGACTTCACTGAAGGGCAGGGAGCAGCTGAGGGGCCCTCAGCTTCCTTTCAAAGGGGCCAAGGGGACACTTGGCTGGTTCATCAGCGCTCAGGGAGACCTTGGAGGTGCCTGAGCCGAAATCAGGGATGGACAATAAATGAGAGCAATGGGCAGGAAGAGTCTCTTCCCAATAAATCCAGGAATTTAATGTGCCCATGTGGCACGAGCTGGGGGCTGGGGGCTGAGAGCTGCAGGACTCAGGAAGGTGTTTGGAGGTTTTAGTTTTGGGTGGCACTTGTTACACAAAGGGATTCCAGGTCTCCCCATCACCTGGATTCCCAAATCATCCATTCTCAATTAGGAAGAAATTCTTCCCTGGAAGGATAGTGAGGGGCTGGGATGGAATTCCCAGAGAATACCCCAACCCTGGAAGTGTCCAAGGCCAGTTTGGAGCAACCAGGGCTGGTGGAAGGTGTCCCTGCCCATGGCAGGGGGTGGCACTGGAGGGGCTTTAAGGTCCCTCCCAACCCAACCCATTCCATGATTCTCCATCAAAAGGGATGTTTAAAAGGAACTGTAACACCACCACATTGCATCTATGCCCGCGTTTATTTATACTGAACAGCTTTAAAAATACAGAATAAAATAGCTTTATCTACTATTATTCACAACATCTGGTCCAAATATTACATTTTTAAATATTTAGTTGTTTAATGAAGCAATGTTAGAAAAAAAAACCCAAACAAACAAACCATGAAATGAAGAAAAAAAAAAAAACAACAAACCAAAACTCCATTAAAAGAATTACACATCTTGGAACAACAACAACAAAAAACAAAAAGTAAACCCCCCCAAATGAACTCTTGCTGCTTAACAAAAGAAGTTTTACAGCCAAAGTCAGTCACAGAAAGTCATGGGAAAAGAAAACGTATCCCCACTGCCTAAGAACAGTCAATAGTTTGTTACGCCAGAGGTTGTTATGAACAGACAAATACAAGAATTTGGACTGGCAGCAAAGATGATTGACCTGGAAAGGTGGAGGAAAAGCCGAGTACACAAGTTGAGATTTCCCTCTGATATCCATAGGTACAGATGGCAACAGCCACAGGCAAATGGGACCAGCCAGGGATGCTCGGGATGGCTCCCAGAGCGGATCCCAACGCTTGGAGCAGCCCAGGGAGACCCCGGGAGCCTCCAAAAACACAGAGAAACCTGCCCCAAGTGGGACCTCTCTGCAACAAAGAGTGAGCCACAGCTCCCCCTGCTCCGAGAAAATCAAAGAAACAGGAAAGTCAAGTCGCTTTTGGTTGCAAAAGGCCCCGGAAATGAACCGTGAAGGTCGTGCTGGTCTCACACGCGCGTTTTACACACCGGTACATCGATTATACCGAGCACAGCTGGGGTGGGTGAGGCAGCCAGGGCTCACCCAAACCATCTCACACCAGGGGTTCGGGGCCACGTGTGCCTGGAGTGCTGATCACACCCAAAATGACGGGATCTCCACCCTCTGGGAGGGTGAATGGATCAATGAGGGGTCGCACTGATGCTCCTCGGGGAGGGTTTTCTGTGCAAGCGCCAATTGTGCACCGGGAGCCCCGAGGGGGGAAAGGAACAAGAAAACCCTTCAGCCTTGGGTAGGAACACAAACATGGGTAAATAAAGTATACACAACCACTATAGATTCGTCAATGAAGAAATTCTACCATCACATGACATTGTCATGACACTCATACCACTCCCTCCCAGGAAAACCGCCGCCGTAATCCTGAGTGGAAATGTTATTTTTAATATATGGAAATAAAATACTGCAATATATTCATGTACAAACCAAGTTGTCATATTTCAAGTCAGTATTAAAAGGCATAAAAGCAAAATTTTGGGGTTTAAAAGGTTCAACTTTCTGAGTGAGGTACGTGGTGAAGTCCCTCTAATATGACAACGTTAATCAGTCATAGCCAGCAGCTACGAAACCTAAATTTCTATAGGTATAATTTGCAAGTATTTGCTTTAGAAAACGTGTTTCAACATGTCAGCAAGAATCCTTAATTTAACCTAAAAAAAAAAAAATACAAGAGAATATCAATTACAAAAATCCCAAGTTACTTTGTTTGTATACATTGATGCCATCTTCGATATGACAAAATGATATTTCTACCATGAATATTTGCCCTTCCCTCTTATGGTTGAAACATCTCATCACCTCTTAACTCACCTCTCAGGTGCTGCTGCCTTCCCTGGGTGGTTGGAGTTTGGCTGTTTGAAAGGCAGGGAAGAAAACAGAGAGCAAAATACAGTATTGCATTTACAGTCAGGTTACACCTGGATGTCACCAGCAAACATGACATGACGTGTTTAAATGCTTTTCCAAACTGCAGTTTAATCCTCCAACACACCTTCCAGCAGCTCAGGATGGGCACCCAGCTCCCCTGGAATTCCACAGCAGCCTCTGGTGTGGAACAGTGACCGGGAAAAGCGGCCGTGGGAGGTTTAAGGTCCAAAATCACCTGCTGCAACTGCACAAAGCCAGGGGAAATTCAGTTATCTCCCTCACAAGGAAAAGCAACGGGGCTCCTTGCACTGGCAGCACTGGGGGGTCCCAGGGCCTTGGGAAGGGAAAGGGCAGCTTCTCTTCCCAAGGCACCTGTGATCAGCTCCATCCTCGCTCACCCCAGCCCAGGTCACTCCAGGTGCTGCCTCTGGCTCCATCCCAACCCTTTCCTGCACATCCCAGGGGCTCCAGCAGGTCTCCTTTCCCAACCTGAGGCCCACCTTTAACCATTCACCCATGGGATAAGGTGGAGAGTCCTCAACCAACAGACAGGGCTACAGAAATGACCAGAACCTCAACTGCTCCTCAGTGTTCCCTGTAGGACGGGGCTGCCCTGCCCTCAGCTGGGTGGGAACGGGCACAGGAGGGCCCAGAGGCACCAGGAGAACAAAACCCAAGAGTTAAACACAGAACTGGACTGCACCTGTTCAGAGAGTCCTTCCAGTGCTGCAGGAAAGGAGGGCTGTTCTGCTCCAGGGAGGAGGAAAACTCCTCTTGGATTCAATGCCCTGGAATCTGAAGGGTCTTGGCAAATCCCAGGTGAGGCAACACAGAACACACATGGCTTGACCTCAGCCAGGGTGAGAGGAGACAAACCTCTCACCACCTCCTCTCTCTGAAGCTCTCAGGACTGCTTAGGGGGGAGTTGGAAAGCCTGGGAACAGGGGTGTCCCTCCCGTGCCGCTGGATGGGGCAGCTCAGCTGCTCTGAAGTGGCACCACTGGAAATAAAAAGGTTTTTTTCTCCCTTTCTCAACTTTTACAAGATAACCAACTTTGGCATTTTACATCACCACAACCCCCTGGGTTGTACAACCACCACAGGTGGCTTTTGTTTTCCTCTCTTCTATATATTTTTAACTCCCCCACGTCTCCCCCACACATCTTTGGTTGAACTTAAAGTTGGGAAATTTGGAAGCTTCGTGCCACTGATCAGAGGTGTCTGCACATGACCTGTGTGCAGGTGGACATGGGAATGGAACACCTCACTACCTGGAGAGGGAAAGTTTCAAAAATGAGGAAAAATGACTTTGTTTCACAAAGGCAAACAAACCTCGTCTACTACACAACAACTCTTCCGACCAGCTTTCGAGACAGCCCAACTGACACCGAGACTGCAAACTACTGAAAGTTCCCCGAAGCAGGAACAAAGGCATGCTTGGATATGGAAAAAAGCGGGATAAAACAGGTTCTGGAAACAGCCATGGCATGCTGAGAATATCCACGGAATCATTCCCACTCTACACTACTCAGTACTGATCCGTTACGCTCCTGCCTTGCCCTCCCACCCCAACCCCTCCATGCTTCAAAAACCCAGAACAAATTCACCTGGAAGCAGAGAAAACAGAGTTCCTGCGCTCCTGTCCAGTAGTCAAAGTTTGATAAATATCTCAGGGAATTACAGGATCCACTGTTATGGTTTTCCAGGAATACAAAACGCAAGCACCGTAGAGCATTACTGGCCTTGAAATTACATTACACGACATTTCCCTGATGATTCCACAGCTGAAAATGCTTTTTGGGGCCACACTGAAGTCTAAAACTAACTTGCAATAGTAAGAACATTAAACAGGAATAAAACTGTTAATTATGAATGCATGATGAGCGTGAACACCCACAAAACATCAGAGCTGAGACTATTCCAGGAAAAAAAAAAAATCTCTGAGTGGTGCCCTGATTGGACCCGATACCCGTGAAACCATCCGTGGGTGGGGCTGTCAGGTGTGGTGTCTCTGCCATTCCAAACCCCCTTCCCAGCTGGAATGAGCCTCTGGACAAGCCCCACAAGGAGAGAAGGAAGAGGCAGCTGGCTGCTGGTGCAGCATCAGCCCTTGGTATCCCATAAAAACCTCCTGCCCAGATCCAAGCCAGCGTTTCCACACCTGCATTCCCTGCACACGGACAGGGGTTCATTGCTTAACTGCCCAATTAATTACCCTGGTGTCCAGGAAACATCTTGCTGGATGCAGGCACTGAACTAAAAAAACACCAGGTCCTGTCTGGAAGTTCAGGTTTCCCATCCCTGTAATGCTCCAGCCACGTGTCCCTGGGAAGAAATCCTGGACACTGGGATTAGGTGGGGGAATCCCAGGTGGAAAAAGCAAACGTTCAGAAAATGAGAAATGGTGTGAAGTAAGTGGTTCCTACAGATCTGAGCCAGCAGAAGTCAGTCCTGGTTTTCATGGGCAAAGTCAGTGCAGAAACTTCCTGTCCCAGCACTGGATGTGCCACTGAAATTGTGGATAATTCAAAATAATCTCCCATGATTTGCCTTCATCAACTGAATCCAGTTTCCAGGCTACTGCAAACATGGAATGTGCAAATCAGGGAGCAAAAACCAAGATCTGTGGGATTTGACATGACTAGAAGTAACTAGTTTTCCTTTTTTCTTTTCTTTCCCCTCCCCTCCTTCCCATGGATTCAGATTTCCTGGCGTAACCAACACTGCCAGCACTGAAGGCTCCAATAAAATCAAAATTAAACTACAGCTTCTCAATAGCACCTACACACTTCCAGGACCTAAACCCATTTAAAATAAACAGACTTAGGTACCACAACTCCCCCAAATCCCTGGAATTTGCCCCAGAGACACCAGACCTGGCTCCCACCACCCACAACAGGAAAAGCCTTTTTTTTCTTCTTCTTCTTTTTTTTTTTCTTTTTTTTTTTTTTTTAAATCCGTCTCAGCTCTGGTTTCAGAATTTAAATGCAGATATACAAAACATATATTTCAATGCTTCTTAATCAGCAAGAAACTGCAAATACATCTTTTACTACAACTAGATAATATAATTTCAGCTAAGGCTATACTGTAGCTTCTGAGTCTTCATCTGAACTCCTGCAGTTACTGCTTTTCCTGAAGCCTTTCCACGTGTATCCCATGAAGGTGGGGCTGATGGGCAGGAAGCTGAAACACCTGTATTTTTTAATTAAGTTCATGCCAAAAGGCAAATCATACGTTTCCATGCCATCCAGGGATTTGCTTCCCTTCCCGACCCCTTTCTTCCACTTCCGTATTCCCCTTTCTTCAGGGCTTCCTGGAAGGCAAAATAAAAGGGGGAAAAAAAATAGATATATATTCATGGATATCTTTATGTGAACACACAGGTAATAAAGCAGAGGTTAAAAGAAGGAAGAAAAGCTCAAGGCTCAGCCACCACGTTCAGCAAAGCTCTGGGAAGATCTTCCAGGCTCCTCAGAGAGGCAGGAAGAGGGGAAAAAATAGAACATTTAATTTTGTAAGTGGAAGTGAGGTAAATTTCTCCTCCAGAATGGAGCAGGTTTGGATCTTAAAACCAGTTTTATCTGCAGACTGCTGTGGCTTGGTTTTGATCAGCTCCTTCAGATGTTTGTAGGAGGAGCCCTCAGCCTGGAAAGGGCTGTGGGAGTTCTCAGGGAAAGCCAGGCCTGCAGGTGTGAGGAGGGAAGAGCAAAAGCAGGGATGTCTCCTTGCCCCCCTTCCCCCCTGGAATGCTGCTGTTGTGGCAGAAAGGCAGCTGTGGTTTGGGATAAGGACAAGCCCAGTGCTGACCTGGAATGGTGTTGTCCAAGATAAAGGCGACGCAGCCCCCGACGAACATGGCTGTGGTGAGGAGGACGTTCAACACTTGATCAATTCCTGCTATTCCTGCAGAAAAATGGGACAAATGCTGACATTTCTTCATTTTGATCGTGCATATACACATCCCACTGGTTTACACACAGGAGAATGTGCTGCTGAGTTCAGCAAGGGATTTCTTTCAACAGGACTCTGGAAAACATGTGGGAATTAATGCAGAAGAACCTTCACCTAACACAGCCCTCTATGGGACATTCTGCCCCAAAAATGTAACTCCATGAACTTTCAGTTGCTCATAAAAATGTCACAGAACACCATTTGAGAGCCTACTGCAGACACAGCTAATTTGAACTACTGATTTTTATATATATATAATTATTATTAGAAAACCATAAAATGGAAAAGAGAAATGTCCCAAATGTAAAATGGTGTGGATCGAAGTAACTCTTTTTATAGATCTTTACTTTTTAATAGGGCAAGACTTCAAAGCACCAGTTCATGGTAGAACATTCTACTGATGTGTCATCACCCACCTCTGCCTAAAGGATCTGCTTTGTGAACAACTTCAAGTAGGACAGATAAACCCTTAAATCTGGGTCTGAAGTGACAGCTAAAAACTGTCAGTTAATATTTCCTTTAAAAACACCCCAAACCTACCCAAACCAGTGAAGTATTCCTTTAGAGAGCCCATGTCTGATGACACAGGATGTCACAATCACTGCTGAGAGGGGAATACTAAACCAGAACACCTTCCCCACGGATTCCCCAAAGCTACAATTTGATTAACAGCCTGGAGCTCATTAAAATTAAAATTCCCATTCAGAACACGTGTCTGCAGTGACAAAAGCATTCAACTCCCCCCCCAAAATTCCCTCCCTCCCAAGCTCTACCTTGCTGTTTTCCCCGTAGCCTTTTAACATCATTTACATCTCAGATTCACCCTTTTTGTCTTTTTTCCTGGTATTTGCCATCTTTCACTGCTCCATGGAGCAGGAAAACTACACTGAAACAGTTAATTCAGGTCTTAACATCCCAATTAATTCTCCTCTGAGAATATAAATATATATTCTCCTCAGAGAATATACATATATACACACATATAAAGCTTATCTGTATTTTATTGTCTCCAAATACTTTGGGTTTTCTCTTACTGACCTTTCCAATCCCTTGTAGCTGTTTGGTACTTCCCATGTGAGCAGAAGGGAAAGGCAGGTTTTGTGTGGGTGAGCAGGAACACGTACCTGTGACCAGGGGGTTCTGTTTGAGATAACTTGGGAGGACAAGCCCGAAGAAAATGGAAAATCCAAGGACAAACAGATTCCGAGAGGAATTTAAATCAATGAACTGGAGGTTTGACAGACCCACAGCTGTAATCATCCCTACATTAAAAAACAACAACAAAGGTCAGCTTTTAGATAGGTTTTTCCTTCAAAAACAGATAGAAACATACATATAAACACAGAATTAGAATGCAAAAGAGGAGTCAAGTCCATATATTACCAAAGAGGGTGCAGAAGAGAGCCCCCAGCACGGGGTCGGGCAGGGATGCAAAG
This sequence comes from Pachyramphus minor, assembly GCA_013397135.1. Lineage (NCBI taxonomy): Eukaryota > Metazoa > Chordata > Aves > Passeriformes > Tyrannidae > Pachyramphus > Pachyramphus minor. The sequence continues at coordinate 97,692 of VYXB01010831.1, forward strand.
AGGGCACTGAACTTCCCAACCATCCCAAGGAGCAGCATGAAGGCAGCTCCATACTGGATCACCCTGCGACTCCCAACCTGCAGGGAAAAAAGGAAAAGACGCTGGAAAAGGTCTGCACTTGGTCCAACTTCACACCTGGAAGTTTATTTTGTTACTCTCCTTTCCAGTTAAATTTCTTCTCAAGCCTCCTGCGTGTTTTTGTTGGTGCTCAGAGGCTGCAGAGCCTTTCCAAGTGGCCCAGCTGTGACAGGGCTGTGCTCCAGCCCAACAGAACTTGCTTTAATCTGGGTTTTGTTAACACCAAGCCAGCTTTAAAACCACATGTAAATGCTACAGGACAACCACCACGAAATGGGTGCAGGCCCAGCTACAAGAGAGTGAGCAAGAAGAGAGAGATGGAAAATGGAACAAATAAACTCCACGTGTCGCTGCCTTTGGCACAGGAAGACATGGATGAGGTGAAAGAGGAGCAGGATTTCTAACCCAAGATTAACAAGGTTTTGTAAAACCCCTCTGAGACCAGGACTGAGCTCACTCCACATGCAAATCAGGGCTGTGCTGACACTGAAACCAAGGGCCTGCACTTCCTTCCCGGTTTTATTTTAAGCACCCAAACTCCATGCAGTGTTTGTCTGTGTTGCAGTGGCAGATGATAAACCTGAGCAATTGATATTTTAACACCGTTCCAGTGCCAGAAGAGGTGCCCCAGGGACAAAATGCCTGTTTTATACTGTAAGGTGGTTTTTGGCAATGCTCTTTGTAGGTCTCCTGGTACAGAGTATTCAGGTTCAAAGGCAAGGAGATATTAATTTGTTGACCAGGTGTGATTGAGCTAAATGAGTGAAATGAGAAACAAAAGATAGAGCAGGCGTGAAAAATGGTCCCTCTCTCCCCCCTTTCCTCACTGCTGAGCTCTCAGGTGGGACTGTTCAACTGCAAACAGGAGCTGCACCAGCAAACTGGGGAGTTCACTAAAATCACAACAGAGTTTAACTTGCACCTTTCTCTACTTTATGAAGACATTAACTTCCTTAGGGCATCAGTATCTTGCTCTAAAATAAAGTATCACCAATATCTTGCTCTAAAATTATCTTCCTGCATGGAAGAGGCAAATTCTTTAGAGACCCACACGCTGGTGACACTTATTTATGCAAATGCTCAATCACCGCAAGGCAAACAAATTAAGCTCCTCTGGAAAGCTACTGAAAACATCCTGGGCAGCATTTAGCTCTGCCTGCATATTTATTCCCAGCACACACACTTCAGGTGATTAACTGGGAGTGATTATTATATGAGGTGGGACCTGGTACCTCCAGTTCAACACCACCATTATGGCACGAGCTGCCCAGACTTCAGTCCCAACTGACCAGAGTTCACTGATGCTCTGTTTATCAAATAAAACTCACAGACCAGCTCAGAGATTGTGCAGTATTTACATCCAGCTGGAGCCTCCTCAAGTTTAACTTTAAGTGTAATTCTATACCAATTTCAAGGAGGGTAAATGCCTTTTGAAATGATACATTGGGTCACCGGGATGATGCAGCACTCAGCATTTCCCCCTCCCAAATAAACAGTGGAGTATCCACATGCCAAGAATCTATTTGGGCAGAATTGAAGCTGAAAACCTGTTAGGATTTTAGGAATGAGTGTGCAGGCAGGAAAGCAAGAGGGACCACTGGAGCAGAGCCATCCAGCTGTGCCACTCTGGGTGGGGCACATTCACTCCTCCGCCACATGCTCTGAACAGACCAACTGTGGTCAACCCTGCTTCAGCTGCCATCAAACATTCATTTTTTACTGTCCCAAAGCAAAATGCCCACTCATTTCTGTGGGCTGTTAATAAAAAAGGGTTGTTAATTCATATCAACCCCCATAAACAACAGCAGAAAGGAAGCAGAACAGAATAAACCTTTCTTTAAGGATTTTTCTGACTAAAATCTCTTCTAGGAAATTTCCACCAGCAGCTGAATGGCAACTGGTACAGACAGCAGATGGTGCTGTTAGTGTTGTATTTCACCCTAAACCCAACAGAATAATCCTTTGTGCAAGAAACAAATGGTGACAGATGATAAACAAACAGGTGAAGATAAATATATCATTTATATTGGATTAGGTCAGAGGGATGAGTTATTGGAAGGACAGAACACACATTTTCCCCCTCATGTGCACAAAGGATTTGTGACTTCCACACAAAATACACAACAAGATGTACCAATTTACAACATAAATTACTCCTACCAACGTTGCTGGAATTTCTTAGCAAGGTTAAATGAACAATATCAAGCAAATCTCTCTGCAGCCCAAGGCCTCCCAGTTCAAGGCACTCATCCAGTCCCACATGTGAACAAAGGGATTCCTCAATATATTTTGTTGAGTGACACCCCAAAAAATACGTAAGTCCCTAATCAGTGCCTTAAAAACAAACACTTAGGGTACATTTAACTCTCAAATTACCTTGACTGCAGCCCCTGTGTCAGTGTAATGTCCTGGTACAGACACAGATAAAGCCCAAGGACCACAAATTGCACTTTACTGTGTCCAAGTGAGGCATTAAAAACAGTCACTTCCCTACTGATGCCTTCAGAGCCAAGACATGCAAAGAGTACCAATTTCTACACAGTTTACAGTGTTTATGCCTCACTCAAACCACCCCAGAGCCCTGGAATGCTGCCTTGGTTTTCCAAGGGACAGTTTATTTGGCAGCATCTGCTCTCTGCAGGTTCTAACTGCCTTTCACTCTGAATAAAAGGATTTTTGAGGCCCTGATGTAGAATAATGCATTTCCACCAGAGAACAGACAGGCAGGTGAATCCAGAATGATGTGTAAAGTTTGTCTGCATGAGCAGGATGGTTTCCTGGCAGAGGATCATGCTGTGAAACATCAACATAAGGAATACAGCCGAGGAGATCACGTAAAAGAGAGCTCAGGGTAAAGCACGTACCTTTGTGATGCCCAAGACACCAATGTTAGGGCTGGAAGAGGTGGATCCATTCCCTGTCCCAAATACCCCATCCAGAACACAGGAGAGACCCTCAATAAAAATCCCCCTGTGAAGCACAAACAGAAAGCCAGAGTCAGTTTGTCGAGCACAGACCCCTCCAGAGGGTGTCTCATGGCTCAGGGTTACAGGGCAGCTGTCCCATTATGGAATGATTGTAATTCATGTTTCCAGCTCCAGCAAACCTGGAAAACCCATTTCAGTTCTGTTTTCTGAGTCTTAGATACCCAAATTCTTAAACTGAGGAAATTACAACGTAAGTCAAACTTAAGAGCTGCTCTTTATTTCTCCAGCTGCATTTCAGGTGAATTTGAGAAACCACCCCAATTCCAGACCTGATGTAGAATTCTGTGCCTATGGAAACCGTGCTATTAACTTCCACAGACTCCAGTAAGAACAGGACTGGGATTCCAAGGCTCCATTTGCAACAAAATAGTTCCACAAGACAGTTGCATCTTGTATTTCAGCTCCTTGGCCCTCGTGTTTGACCAAATTGTAACGTTTCATCTCGGAGCACATTCCCGTCTCATCCCAAGGGGAAAAAAACAAATAAAACCCCAAGTAGCTGAAGCCACTGCAAACATTTCTGGGTTGGGCAGACCTGTTTATTGCATGGATAGGTGGAGGAGGAGCACAGGACAGCCGGGCACAGGCGTAGTAGTCCCCGATGGACTCGATGATGCTGGCGACGACTGCGCTGAGCATCCCGATCACCCCCGCAGCAGAGATGGTGGGCAGCCCCCACTGAACTGTGAGGAGAACAGAACTGAAATCTCCCCTGCCCCACAAACAATTCAGGTATCAAAAAACACAGCAATTTCACGGAATCATGGAACTGTTTGGCTTGGAAAGGATCTCTAAGATTGTCAGGTCCAACTGCTCCCCCAGCACTGCCAGGGCCACCACTGACCATGTCCCAAAGTGCCACATCCACAGGGCTGTTAATTCTTCCCAGGGATGGGGACTCCACCCCTGCTCAGGGCTGGACAGCCCTTTCCATCGAGGAATTTCCCCAATATCCAACCTGCCCCTCCCCTGGCACAGCCTGAGGCCGTTCCTTCTCCTCCTGTCCCTTGTTCCCTGGGAGCAGAGCCTGACCCCCCCCGGCTCCCCCCTCCTGTCAGGGAGTTGCAGAGCCAGAAGGTCCCCCCTGAGCCTCCTTTTCTCCAGGCTGAGCCCCCCCAGCTCCCTCAGCTGCTCCTGCTGCTCCAGCCCCGTCCCAGCGCCCTTCCCTTCCCTGGACACACTCCAGCCCCTCCATTCTTGTTGTGAGGGGCCCAGAACTGTCCCAGGATTCAAGGTGCCTCAGCAATGCCAGCACAGGAGACAGTCCCTGCCCTGGGCTCATGGCCACACTATTTATTCATCTTTAATGGAAACAACAAACTCCCTTCACTCAAACACAATCTGGCAAGTCCAAGTAGATGAAAGAAGCAAAGGAAAACCCGCCAAACCAACTGCTTTGATCCTGCTTGGAAAAATCCCAAAGAACCACAAAACCCCACCAAAAAAAATTCCTCCTGTTCAGAAGGCAGGAATTTGAGCTACAGCTTGTGGGAAAACAATTCTGGTCAGTGAGGCAGATGCCACTGAGTTATTATTGCTCCAAAAACTCAGCCTTTGGTCACAAGCTCCGGTTATCAAACAGGATGGGCCACAACCAGCTCTGATCACTGCACAAACACCTCCCTGCTCCAAACTTTTGTAGTAGAGAAAATAAGATTAATTTAAGCCTGCAGAAAAGCTTGGCAGGTTTTCCACAGCAGTTGCCTTGATGCTTTTATCTCTTTGAAATAGATGAGCCTCTTGCAACAAAAGGAGCTTGAAATCACACAACAGTGAATGAACTTCACAAATAGGAAAGGTCTAATCAGGGTGGAGTATTTTCCTCCTCTTCTTTCCCAAAAGCGTCTATTCTTCATCTTCTGCTTTGGAAGTGGTTTCTTTTAGGAACTAATCACAACCAAAGCCTATGGGAAACTACAATGAAGCTGTCTCATGACAGGGGAGTGATACTCCTAACAGTTTATATTATTTTATTCTCTTATTACCCCTTAATTTCTGAGCAGCACAAGGTGAACCAGTTGTATAACTCTATCTCATGCCATAAAACCAGCCTTTAACAGCTTCAAACTCAGAGATGGCCCACGAAAGAACACAGGTATCCAAACTGTTGTATGAAGTGTTTGGTGTTCCCTTGTAAATACCTTCACTGCCCTTTGATAAGCAGGGACTGGCATTCTCTGACTTGCCCATCGGCCCAATTCCAGCCCCACTCTGGCAAGTCAGGACATTGTTATGGCATTATCAGTTGTGCCAATTCAGGGATGGGTGTGTTTGGGGCAGGGAAGTGCAGTAAGCTGGGAAAACCTCCACACAATAGTGATTCTTCAGACAGTGACTCAGTGACTCCAGTGGCTCCACAGGAGCTGAAATAACGTGACCTTGTCCTTGTGTAACACCAACAGCACTGCCAGGGGCTGAGCAGCAAGGACTGCAGGCCCACCTTTTATGGAAAGTCACAAAATGTTATCAGGAGTCAAGAGTTGCCCAGATAAACCCTGCAAGTGCCTCCTGCAAATTCCAGTGTCAGAAACTAAACCTTTCTTGGGCAAGAGCTCAAGGTGTCAATGAAAGGGGAAAATGAGAAAAAACCATCAGCCCCACCATGGCTGCTGTTAGATCAGTGCAGGCTGGAATCATGGAATGGTTTGGGTTGGCAGGGACCTCAGAGATCAACCACTTCCACCCCCTGCCATGGGCAGGGACACCTTCCACCATCCCAGGTTGCTCCAACCTGGCCTTGGACACTTCCAGGGATCCAGGGGCAGCCACAGCTGCTCTGGAAATTCCAGCCCAGCCCCTGCCCACCCTCAGAGCCAACAATTCCTTCCCAATATCCCTCTATCCCTGCCCTCTGGCTCTTGGAGGGTTCTTGGCTCTGGTTCACCTCCCCAGCTCTTGGAGCCCCTTTAGGCCCTGGAGGGGCTCTCAGCTCTTCTCTGGGCCTCCCCACCCTCCCAGGGAAGAATCCCTTCCCAAAATCCCATCTCAGCCCCACTCCCTGGCAGTGAAATCCATTCAAGTGACAGGTTCATCCCAAGTTTTTCAGCTGCCTCTGGGCTGGAGCTGAGGAGGGTCTGAGCCCCCCAGTGCTGCTGGTGGGACGGAGCTGGAGCTGCCAGAGATGGGCAAGGACATGGAATGGTTTGGGTGGGAAGGGACCTTGGAGATCATCCAGTGCCACCCCTGCCACGGGCTGGGACACTTTCCACTAGCCCATGTTGCTCCAAGCTGGCCTTGGGCACTCCCAGGCACAGCCCATCCACAACTGTTGCTGAAGTTCCTCGGAATTTAATTACACTGAGGGTGAAACAGCAACACTTTTGAAACAGGAGAACCGACACTCCCAGAGGTTATTCTTGAGAAAACTGCCCCTCAGGGCAGCCCAACTTACAGGGATAAGGGACCTTGAACCAGGGGGCCACCAGCAGCACTCCCCGGCGAGCGTCCGTGCGCGCGTAGAACCCGTACTTGGAGCTGTCCGGGGGAAACACGTCCGTCACCGTGAAGATGAAGCACAGCAGCCACGACACCAGAATGGCCAAAATAATCTGGGAGAGAGAGAAGCCAAGCTGTTAAAATGGACTCTCTGCAGCAAATTATCAACCCAAGGTTGCTGTGTGGAACATTGTTCCAGGTGGATCTGGGCGGTGTCTGAGGCCTGAGCANAGGTAATTATTGGGAAAACTGCCCCTCAGGGCAGCCCAACTTACAGGGATAAGGGACCTTGAACCAGGGGGCCACCAGCAGCACTCCCCGGCGAGCGTCCGTGCGCGCGTAGAACCCGTACTTGGAGCTGTCCGGGGGAAACACGTCCGTCACCGTGAAGATGAAGCACAGCAGCCACGACACCAGAATGGCCAAAATAATCTGGGAGAGAGAGGAGAAGCCAAGCTGTTAAAATGGGACTCTCTGCAGCAAATTATCAACCAAAGGTTGATAATTGTTCCAGGTGGATGTGGGCGGTGTCTGAGGCCTGAGCAAGCAGCAAATGCTGTAACAGAGCCTTTGGGTGTTTCCCCCCTGGCCCCCAAGGAAGGTGCTGTTACAAAAGCTCTGGAATTAGAGCAAGTCTCTTCTCTCCTTAACAAATGGGAAAGTCTCCAAGTGGGCACTTTAACAAACTGGGGAATTAGTCTCAAGTTTTACCAGAGGAATGAAAAGAAGCCTTTCATGGGGGAACTGAGAATGGCTTTGGTAAAACGAGGCGATAACGATCTCACCAGCCCTTTTTGGAGAGCTCAGTTTAGGCTTTCCCTGCATCCATGAACACCCCCTTCTTCTCTCCCTCTTCCCTCCCTTCCATGATCTTCATCACTCCAACAACCCCTCAGCAGACATCAGAATGGGATCTGGCAATGAGAATATTTCCTGTGGCCAAAGAACCACTTAGTTTCCAATAAATCCATTTAAGCTTTTACCTCCCCTTTGTGATCTATGGTATAATTAAGAAAAATCAAACCCAAGATTTAAAAAAAACCCTGAAACACAGATCAGGGTTTTCTTTGCCAAGTGAAGAATAAGTTCAAGGACTTACAGGGAACATCTTGAAAAGCTGCAGCCTGTATGCTGTCCATCCTTTCTTGGATTTGTAAATGGGTAAGGGGAATTTGACATTTCTGGCATACTGAGAGAACAACAACACTAGGAAAATAGTCCTGAGAAAGAGGAGGAGGAGGGTGGGACAGAAAAGACAAATCATTAGCACCAATATATCATAAATCCCTCCCAGTACAAATCTCTTCAGGTTCTTCAGGCACAAGACATAAATGTACATTTTCAATTTAGCACGAGACAAGAGATCATAATTTTAAAAAAATTATTATTCCACCAAGGCCAAAACAACACAATTTGGATTCTGAAGTGCTGCTAAAACAGCCAGCAGCAAGCAGGTAAATGAACCAGGAAAAGGATTTGGGCTGCAGGGAGATTTCCAGCAATTTCTGCTTCTTTTCCTCCCAAAGTCCACCTGTGCTCCAGGTCTGCTCTGAGTACGAGTACCAAAAGTTGCTGAAAACAAGGAAGATTGAGGGCCTGCATACAATATCCTTTACATCTCAAAATCTGCATAAAACTCAAAAGCACTTGAAAAATTTCTGGGAGGGAAATTATTTCTTCTATTCCTGAGAATCCCCTTTTTCTTTTTTTTTTTTGTATTTGCATCTAAACAGCTGCAAATGAAGCAGAATAGAGCCCAAAAAACCAAGATGTGATGCAAACTGCAGTTTTCCACTTTTAGATGCTTAATTATTATGCATTTTTCCCCTCACTGAAACTGCCAAGCTCCTCTACACGTTAAAAATCCCTTTTTACAGCTAAAATAAGCCCCCACTGCAGTACAAAATAAGAAGCCAGGGCACGTTGCTCATTTCTGAAGGAGCCAACCCCAGCTCTGCTCTAAAAAGGCCTCACAAAGACTGAGCTGTCTGAAGAAGCAAAGCTCCCCTGAAATCTGAGATTATGTTTTTATCAGCTGACTTTAAAAAAAAAAGAGGATTTTCAGCCTCTCTCCCTTCCCTGTCCCAGCTCAGTTTCAGTGTCACACACAAACCAGCTTTATTCTCCCTCGGTCTGCAGGAACACAGAGCACAAGGAGGGGCGTTTCCAGCCCCCACTGTTGAATGAAAGGCACCTTTTCCTTGCAGGAAACACTTTGGCATCTCTCCCAAAGTCCATTATGGAAAGATGGGCTCCCCTCCCCAAGGACAGGTAGCTTTTGCATTTTGATTTATTTAGCACAGAGGTGTAAAAAATGTAATACTCTTCTATTATTGCAATTAATATGACACTGACTCCATGGCAGAGGGGCTTCCTGCCAGTCTGTAAAATATCCCCAAATCCTTAAATCCCAAAGAAACAAGTTTTATTCACCAGATAAAGAGCCCAATTCAGGACTAACTTCCCTTTTTACAGATCATGATGAGATGTGTTTTATGGATTAAATTATTCCAGCTTGGCCCCTGCAGAACCAGAGAGGTCAGAAAACTGTTTGGAGAACTGGGAATATTATCCAATAGCACCTGCAGAGGGTCCCACCTCTCCCACAGGTGATGCTGGAGGAAGGACTTTTATCTCAGTACAATTTCAAGAGCCACATCTTGTAGAGCTCACAGTCACTTTTGAGAGGCTCTCCATGGCCAGGGAGTTATTTCCAACAACCCCCACTTTTGCTCTGCCAGAAGCCAGAGATACTTATTGACTGGGTAATATTTAAATGCTGCCCCTAAATTGATTTGGTTTTTTTCCATCTGCAAAATGTCAAGTTTAATTACACGTCTCCATGTCCAACTCCCAGATCATTCATTTCATGGGAGTCCCAACTTGCAGGGAATTTGTTTTACAGGCAAATAAAACGTTCCTTTGGATCAGCTGCTTAACATAATAGAATTACAAAAATATTCATGATGCTCCCATCCAAGATAAAAGAGAATTAAAGAGCCCTTTTAATCATAAGCTGCACTTACAGAATACTTTGCATGTTCAAAGAACTGTGCAAACAGATTAGTCAGATCAGAATCTGATCTCATCAAGGCATTCCTTCCTCCCAGAGCCAGCACAGTTGGGTGCTGAACACTGACTGCAGCAGTCAGTTCCCTTCTCCCTAAAATGTGCTTTCCAGCCTTATTTGGCTGGTTATGCAGCTCATGGGAAGCTTTTGTCTTCATCTCGTTTTTCTCAGCTATTCCTCTTTATACCACTGATCTCAGTTCTTTAATTTCCCTGGCACACACACCAGGCCCTGAAATTCCCTCTAAAAGCCTTTTTGTCCACTAAATAGAAATCTCTCTACTTTTGGCTCATCCACTGATGGCATTTATGAAAATATTTGGTGCTCCCTGTCATCACACAGATTTCTCTTGGACACAGGTAAGCAAAGCAGTCCCAGTGACAAAGGGGCCAGTACCACCAATGGCACTTCCCTGCTGACACAAACACAAAACCAGAAATAACATATGGTTCTCTCATCTCTCTGGTGTTTTGCTAAATCATCTCTTCTTATAGCACTGAATCCAATCCAGCCAGTGGCTCCCAGACCAGCCCGTGCTTTATAAAATTCTGCTCCACACCTCAGTCATTGTCCTTTTCTGCCTCCTCAAGGTCATAAAAACACAGAACCATGGAATGGTTTGGGTGGGAAGGACCTCAAAACCCATCCACTGCCACCCCCTGCCATGGGCAGGGACACCTTCCACCAGCCCAAGTTGCTCCAAGCCACATCCAACCTGGCCTTGGACACTTCCAGGGATGGGGCAGCCACAGCTTCTCTGGGCACCCTGTGCCAGGGCCTCACCACCCTCACAGGGGTGAATTCCTTCCCAATGTCCCATCTATCCCACCCTCTGGCAATTTGAAACTGGGGAAATCAGAGAATCATGGAATGGATTGGGTTGGGAGGGACCTTGAAGATATCTGGTTCCACCCCCTGCCATGGACAGCGACACCTTCCACTACCTCAGGTTGCTCCAACCTGGCCTTGGACACTTCCAGGGATGGGGCAGCCACAGCTTCTCTGGGCAACTCTCTGAGTTGCTGCTGTCATTGCCAAAGTGCCAGCTGAGCTTACCCAACCCACTCACATCCCTATTCCTGCACTGGGTGTTCCTCCCTGCTGGGAGCACTGCAATACCACCTCTGGTGTTCCTGCTGGGAGCACTGCAATACCACCTCTGGTGTTCCTCCCTGCTGGGAGCACTGCAATGCCACCTCTGGTGTTCCTCCCTGCTGGGAGCACTGCAGTGCCACCTCTGGTGTTCCTCCCTGCTGGGAGCACTGCAATACCACCTCTGGTGTTCCTGCTGGGAGCACTGCAGTGCCACCTCTGGTGTTCCTGCTGGGAGCACTGCAGTGCCACCTCTAGCAGCTGAGCTGAGCTCAGCTTTTCCCCGACACACCCAACACTCCTGCATGGCAACTCACCAACTGGGCCCCTCTGGCCTGAGCCAGGAGCACCCCCCCAGCAGTACTTACAGCATGGCAATGCCCCAGTGCTTCCCAGCTCTCTCCCCAGCAGCCTGGAAGCCGGAGAGGCCGATGAGGGCCACGGTGGGGGTGATGGTCAGGGGGCCGATGTAGCGCAGGAGGGCGCCGGGCAGGCCGAGCAGTCCGATCACCACCTCGATCAGGGAGGACATGATGATGGCACCTTGGATCTGAACACACAACAAGGGCAAAGAGCCACCTCAGTCCCCTCTGACAGGCAAAGCCAAAGCGTCTCTTTTTCTGCTCTGGATTACAAACTGCACTTAAAAAAGAATTCAGTGACACAGAAGAACTCAGCAAATTTTTCGTCATAAAACAGCTCATTATGTTTAAGTGACTTATTGCTTAAGCATAACACTTATGGTTTTTTTTTTTTTCTCCACAAAACTATTACACAACAGACCAGTGGGCCAGTCTGGAAGCTGTGTGGAAAGCACATCACACTGTCAGACAGGAGACCTGGGGTCCAGGCTAACCTTTAAGCTCTCAGATCGAACGGCAAGGGTTGGTGCGCCACGAGGTGATGCTCCTAAAGCTCCTAGGGGCAGAGTGTGTCTGCATTGGTCACAAGTGCTCCTTAGAAGCTGGATTAGAGCAGCGTTGTGGTTCTCAGGAGACTGTCAGCCCTCTTGGCTGCAGGGCTCTTGGCAGGATGTAGCTATGGTTTGAACATGGGGAAGAGAGAGGGGTTGTTTTTAATTAAGAAAAAGTTGGCAGCCCAAAGCAACGGGATGGGAGATAAATTCCATGACACACGCCCTCATTTGGACCTGGCTATCTACCACTCCAGCGTGGCACAACCCTCATCCTGGGCCCTGCAGGGCTGAGAGTGGAGAAGGACTTTGGGGGAGCTCTGCAAGTCTCTTGGGAGAATCAACATCTTATCAGGAGAGTCTCCAACTTAAAAACTCTTGGGGATGACCCAGCTTTGCTAAACTGTGGGGTCACCTTCCAGGGGCCAGCCCACTGCACAGGGCCAGCAGGCAGCAGGTCTGGCAGCAGCTGAACTGCTGTCAGTGAGCACAAATCAGAGGTACAAGAAGAGTTTTCATCTCACTTGAGCATTTCACTGCACGTCTTTTGGAATGTGGTAACTAACTCCTGGTATTTGCTGTCCAGAAACGAACAGGTTGGAAAGATGAAAGACTTCCATGAGATGAGTAAAGGGATATATTCAAATGGAAATCGCAGTGAAAGAAGAAATTACCAACTTAAAGACAAGGACACACAGATGTTTGGGTGAGAAACTTAACTGGAACTGGACAGAGGGACAGCTAAAGGCAACTCCCACATTACCTCTCGGATCCGGGGGTACCAGATGTGCTCAGTGTGCAGCAGCTCTGCTGTCCCGTTTGTAACTGTTATATCTTACAGAGAGGAGACAAGAAAACACAGGGATTTATGTATTCCTCAGCCACCCTGCCATCATTTCCTACAAAACAAACCCCTCCTCACGCTGGGTCTGACAAATGAGCCTGGATTTACATGGAGAACAAGCTCTGCAGTGCTACAAATGAAGCAGCAACAGGCTCACATTCCCTAAGAACCAACCCCTCATTCCACCCACTGCACCAAAGTGCGAACAAATCCCAACTTTCAGGAAGGAAGGTCAATTAGGGATTCCCTTCCCACTCCAATAAACAGATGAATGGAGAATTACTCAAGTGCACCCTGGAATCACATACTCCAACTCCACCAATTTAGGTCACCCACTGAACGAACTGACCCGTGGTAACAACCCCAACTGGCAGCTTTTGAGGTGAAAAGGTCCAAGAGAAAATGCAGCAAAGCTCTTTTGGAAAGGCTGGGCTAGTGGGAAAATGGCTTTGCCATCCAAGGTTATCAGACAGGATTTTCTTTCGATGAGATGTGTATTCAGCTATTGGCACATTTTGAATGTGAACCAACAGAGATAGTGGAACATATAAATAATATAATTTAAATTATTAGAGAATCCAAAGGAGCCCTGAGAAGAACTTTAGGTAGAAACAAGCAGCCTGATTCTCTCTGGGGCTGCCTCCCACTGCCCACAGCCTTGTTACTGAACAACCACACCCCATTAAAAAGAAAACTGCCAGAGGAGTTTCCACTTCAGTTTCTAACCTAATTTAAAGCCAAACCCCCCACCCCAACCAGCTTTACTGCACGTTTCCCCTCTGAAGTTAAAACCTTTCAGGATGATGACATTAGCAAAGGAAGAGCTCAAATGAACATCCAAATCTTGTCAAAACCTGTCAGGTATGACTTAAACAGGGAAAAATCCTGGTCTTGAGGTGATGCTGAACATCAAACTTCCTCCTACTCAACTTCAAAGGATTCGAATGAACTTGCTATTTCCAAATATTGGGAAGGAAGGTTTATGGAATGTAAATGTAACAGAAGAATTACTCTGTGCTGCTGCTGGATTTCTTCTGACAACATTTTTTTTTATATTAAAAACTCCCCAGAAATAGAACTCCACAAGGACATTTTTAGGAATCTTTTTCTAAGACACAGAATTTAACAAGGTAAAAGGAGAGACTTTTCCTATTCCCTCCTCAGCACTTCCAGTTTCCCCCTCAGAAGGTTTGGCTGCTGCACTTTAAGACATCTGGTCATTTATCACTTAACCCTGAACAAGCATGAACGACAATTACCTGTATTATTACATTTCCACTTCTCCAGAGAGAGTATTGCTCTGGCAGGAGCTAAGAATGCAAAAGCACTGGCTTGGAACAGGGGTAACCTGGTTGGAGGGAAAGGAGAGAGGGTGACATTGGGTGGTGTCCCGGCTGCAGGGGGGTGGCCACTGAGCCTCAAACCAGCCTTCAGTGAGGGAGAACAGTGTGAAATGTGAGAATTCCATCAAACAAACCCAGTCAGTGACAGGCTCACACTTCCCAAGCCAAAGAGCCAACAGCACACAGTTCTTAACCAGTCTGCAGCAGGTAATTCCAGGCACCAGGGGCTGATGGCAGGTGTTGACTCAGAGCACAGGGATCCACAGCCATGTTCTGGGGTAAACACCACCCAGACTGCTGAACATGCAGCTTTTTACCAGCCCTCCACAGGGAACAGGCCCTCTGCAGGGGCAGCCCGCAGGCTCAGTGCCTCCCCTCTGCATGACTCCAAGCACAGTCACTCAAACATTCATTTTCAAGTGCGTGTGTAAATAATTGTGGGCTTGATAAAAGCAGATTAGATGTTCCAGGTGCTTACCACCAATAAATACAAACACTGCAAGAATTTCAAGATGACATTCTTAGCATTGGTGTTTATACTTCCCCAAAGATTTAAGATCAAAAGAGCATCTACCAGCATCAACTAACTACGTGTTGACTGACCTCACTGCAAGGTTGTGTAACATAAATATGCAGATGTTACTTAACTACAGACAAGGTGCACTTTGAACTATTCTATAAATACTGACAATAATTGCAGTAAGATTCCCTTTAGTGGCAGATTTCGAAGTGGAACACATGGTAATTGCCCCGGGACTGCTCCAGGTTACAGCTTTTGCAGCCACAGGGAAGCTCCTCGATGGAGGGCAAACATCAGGACAGGAGACAGAATCACACAAAGATCAGAAAAGGCTCAAAGGAGGAAAAATATGTGGAAAAAGTCCTGTACACTGAACACAAAACAGATCAAACCACAATGATGTTACTAATAGTTGTTAAGTTCACAGGCAGGAGTTGGAACACCACTGGGATGGGCCTTGGGCACCCTAAAAACCCACCGAGAACTGCATCAGAAACTCTGATACAACACATGAGCTATCCAGGCATGGCTGAGTGGATGCAATTCCCCCTGGGAGTCTCTCCAAGCACAAATCCCAGTTTTATCTCTGGGAAGACACGGTTGGCAGCTCAGTGAATGATTCACCTTATTTTGCAGGTTCATTAAGCAAACTAAGCGGGCTGGTGCCCATGGCAAGATCTGCAACACCTGAGACAAGCTGTTACTGCTCCATCCCACCTACACAGCTCTCTGTCCCTCCAGAGATCTTGTAAATACACTTTGCAAACACATTCTCCAGTGATGAACTCAGCTGTACTGAGGCCTGGGTCCAGATTGTTCTGTATCACATTAAATATCCTGAATAATCAGATCTCAGCACGTCCTGCTCAACCTTTAGTTCCAAAAGCAGGCTCAAAATAGTGGGATTTTTCCCTAAGCAGAGGGGGGAAGGTATTTTATTTTATTTTTACCCATATTCCTCAGAATCAGCCAATCTTTCTGAAGAGACAGCTCCAGTTTGGAATGTGACTTATGGATGTTAAGCCAGGCACCCACTGCCAGTCAGCTAAAGCCCCAAAAGCCTGAAGTCCTAATGCTTATGAGTGGGATATCATTTTAATTTCATTAAATGATGAAGCTGCTCAGTTTTGGCAGCAGCCCCTGTGAAGACAGAGGGTTTTATGCAGTTAAGGTCACCTGGAGATGTCTCATTATCCCAACACGTCCCACAGACAGTGATGGGCACAGCAACAACCCTGAAATCTGAGGTAGATTAAAGCTGGGTTTGATTGTCTCAGTCACTAATTACTCCCAGTCCCTGCCAAGGCTCCTGGCTCACCCCACAACCTGAGGAATAGCTGGAATTCCTAAAACCAGTCTGGGTACCAAACTGACCACAACTCCGCCTCATAACTGAGCTAAATCCATCTTTAAGGGCCTTTAAACCATGGAATTTGACCTTCTGAAACCTTTATTTGCTGAAATACTTTGCAGTTGACAGACTTGCCAACGAATACTTTAAAATCTCATTTAAAGGCCTTTGCTGCTATATCCCATTCCCAGCCTTACATAAACCCCCAATCACATGGTAAAAATAGTTATAAAACAGCCAAGCGTGGAGATTTTCTCCTTAAATACAAGTTATTTTAAGGCCCAAACACAATTGCCTTCAAGTATATAAAAAATGTAACTCCAGTGCAAGTGGGAGCCACTGAAAAGGGGAAAATCCCAACAGGATGGAGGGCAGGGGTGGGATTATACACAAGGAATAGGGAATTTGAATATGATGGGGCCAACAGTTTAGTCCTTCTATTTCTGAAAGAGCCCAAAATAACTCATTAAGTAATAAAGAAATTAAAAATAAAATTAAATTAATAATTTTTCAAAAAATAAAATAGAGGAAAAGAAATTAAAAATGAAATTAAAGTCATCGCAAGTAATAAAGAGCCAAGATTAGTTAGGGGGAAAAAAACCTGAAATATGACAAATGTGAGGAGAAAAAGTCTCAGGAAACATGAAAATTAAGCTTTTCTGATAAATTTGAGGCAGAGGAAGAAAGCTGGTAGGGGTAAAGGAAAACAAAGCCCTCCCTCAGAGCTCATCCCCAGCCACAACTTCACACTTCCAACACAACTGGAAGGTTTTAAACTTCAAGAAAACCAAGGAGGAGACATTCAAAGCTGAACAATTAAACCTTATCATCCAATTCCTGCCTGGGTCCACAGTCCCTCCATTTCCTAAAAAAAAACCAAAAAAAGGATAAATGGAAGATGGGGGGAAATACACCCCTCCCATGGAAAGGGAAATTCAGATCAGCAAGGGGAACAACTCTGCTCCTTCAGCTACTGGAGGGTTGTGGTTACAGCACAAAGAGTCAATAGGGCTCAAAATATCATTATCAACTCTGGGGACTCTTGACTTAAAGAAAATACATTGGGGAAAGAAAATTTTCTCCAATTTCAACAATTTTCACTATGTTGTTTTGTCATCAGAATGAACTTTTTATTCCAAATAAGAGGAGTGATCTCCTAAGTTGAGTAAGATATAAAAGAAAAATAAAGGGAAGGCTGGGATTTTTTTGTTAAAGGAAAAAGAACGGACAGCAAATCAAAGTTAACTAAAATAGCAATCAAAGACTAGACTGGAAAACCTGAAATATTTGGGAAATTTTTAGATGAAAAGCTGATCCACCACAGGCTTGGCTTCTGTACCCCCTGAGACACCTCTGACACCCAAAAATCCTGGTTCTCAGCTAAATCTGTGAAAATGTGGGGGTGTTTGGCCACTTGCTGTTGGAAAGGAGAAAATTGTTTCTGAAATGGAACTAAAAGGCCCATGAACCTTCAAGGAAGCATCTGAGGGGATCCTCTTAAACATGCACTTTGGTCCTGGTTTTCCTTATCACTCCTGGTTTATTCTCTTGAATAGGATGCAGAAGTAACTCCACAGGTTTTAGTTATTCCCAGAGTTTAAATAAACACATCAAACATCTCTGCAGTGATCACTGTGGAACACAGGCTTTCAAAGAAGACTTATCTTCATGTTAATAAAGCTCACAACATCCTGTCCTTGCCAACACCAGATTTATACAGGTATTTGCCAAGTGGGCTCTTTTCTCCTCCTAAGGAGAGGTAAAGGCTTCCCTGGAAGGCTACACCTCTGTGTGTGTGTACTCCTAACTCCAGCAATGATCATGGCCTGCAACTCAGAGCAACTAACAAATGAAAACAAGTTACCTGATACACTGGAAGGTAACAGAGACCCAGTTCAGGGAATTACAAGTTACCCTCATTATCTTTCCCACCTTCTTTAATTTGCCAAACCCTTTACAGGATCAGGGGTGTAATTTAGTGCAGGACTGATCACAACCACCTTAATATTGGAAAGAATAAAGTATCATTCAAGAAATTAATAACAAATAAATAAAAATACCCAAATTAGGTCCTCTTCACCACGGTGTATGAATTTTTCCTTTTCCCCAGAAACACTTCTGCCTTCTCTGCTCTCATGAGTTTCCCTCCTCCTTCTCCTGTTCCCCTGCTGTATTTTCTTACCCTCGGAATGCCCTTTGTTATTTCAGATCCACCTTTTTTTTTGGGAGCAGCTTTCCAAAGCTTGCCCTGTATCTGACCTATCCTGTGTCTCGTGTTTATCCTTTGCAAACACACCCTGCTCCCTCTCGGATCTTGGACACCCCAACGCGTGTCTGGTCTTACCACCACCCCAGCAAGCCCCAGACCTCACCTGCAGCCAAAGGTTGTTTGTAACAACGTGGTGATGCCCACACAGAAGAAAATGGTCCCAATCAACTGGCTGGTGGCCCACTGGTCGAAGCCCACACACATGGCATCGGCCAGCAGGAAGGGCACGGCGATCGTCCCGCTGAAACACGTCAGGTAGTGCTGCCAGGGGCAAAAGCTCTGTTAATTCTGCACCCAGTGCTCAAAAATACATTCACTGATCACCACCTTTTCTCTTGCATTGGGTGTTCTGAATTTCCACCCAAGGTCTCTTCCTGGTCCTAAGCTTTTCTTCAAATATTCTCCTCCAGCTACCACTTGCCAGTTGCTAATGATCCCTGGTTTTGTAGGATAAATCAGGTTATTTAAGTAGCTGCAGGGTTGCTGCTCTTGAGCAGGAGGTATCCAGGTAACTGTGCTGGAAACAGCCTCCAACCCTGAGAAAAGCACAGCAATGTGACACAAATGGACCTGGAGCACACACAAAGCAGGATGCAAAGGAGCTCCCAAGGACCAGAAAACAGGCACTCACGAGTTCCTTCTCAATCCAAATACAATCAGCAAAACAAACAAACAAATTCACTCTATTGAGCAAAGCAAGTAAAAAATAGAAGTCCCCCGGAACTGCCTGTCCTTGAGGAAAAGGCAGAAATAAAAAGGATGCTTTGGAATGTATTTGTTTGGAGAGCTCAACATGTTTGCCAGATATTACCAAAATTCCCAGCATTCCTGGGGGACAGATATTATTACCACTGGAGAAAGGAAGGAGATGAGACTGGAGCTGTTCTGCTTCCCACCAGTGAGGGGCTGAGCTGGCAGTAGGGTCCAGCTCTCTACTACAGCCTTACTCACTGCAGGAAGCACATGCTCTTCTTACTCCAAGGATTCTCCATCGAGCACAGAAGTGTCCTGCTCTGCTTCCCAGCAAGCCAGGCCCAGGATGATGCTTTTAAGACTTGAAATAACTGCTAGCAGCTTTAACAACCAAAATTTCAGGACTAAACCATCATCTCTCTCCATCTTTAATTCCAGAGGTGCAAAATGTCACTTCTAAAGGGCACCACTGAGCATTTGCTCACTTATTTACTAACAGCAGCTTCCAAGACTAAATATTTGAGTGAATCTCACAAATGCTGGAGCAGAAAACTTATACAGATCATTATCAACAGTGATCTCAGTGTGTGATCAACTACAGAAGAAGCCTCTTAACACCTTCTTCAAACACCTGAGAGGGGGAAGAATAAAATTATCACACACACAAGTGCAATGAACTGAGGCAGAAAACACTAAACAAGCTTTAGAAGGTACAGAGGGAGAGCCAACACCTGGTTTGGAACATACCTGCAACCCCAAAAATATGCAGAGGTACCAGGGAGGAACATCCTCGATGGTGTAAATCATGTCGGTTCTCTGGGCGTCCAAACTGCCGCTGCTGTCCAGGGTCTCTGCCAGGGAGCTCTGAGGGGTGGGCAGGGGAAAACAGGGGGGAAGGACACAAAAGGACAACAGCAGGTTATTGCTCTGCACAGAGAAAGTGAATCCGAACTGTCAGGCAATTCCCTGACCCTCCAAGGCTGGTACAACACTCCCAAACAATGCTGCTATATGTGACATTTTTAAAGCCTTTTACCTCTGATGAGCTCAGCTCCAGATCCTGAATTTGTACTGAACAGGTGCTCCCTGCTGTCAACCATCCCCTGCTTATTTACACATTGATTTATTTATAATTGCTGATTTGTGACAGAACTGATCTGGCAGCCAAAAGGTGCCCAAAAATGGCATAATCATGACAAGACTATTAAAAAAAACACAAACCCAACAAACCAAAACCACAAAACCAAACAAAAAAAAGGAATTAGGGAAGAATTGGAACTAAGCAGAAGAGCCACCAGTGGCTGCTCCCAAAGCAGAAGGGTTCTGTCCTTGCATAAGAGACCAAAATGACAGGCAAAAAAAATTCCTCATTATGGTAATTGCTTCCCCACTTCAATTCTTACCCAATTCCATCTTGGTTAACCTTTTTTAGCCAAAGGATTTATTATTTTTGCTTCCACCCCACATTCAAGCAGTCGAGAAAAATGCTAATTATTATAACCAAACACATCCCCAGACAATTTGTGTCCGACTTCCCCCAGGAATTTCAATCCCTGCAGGAATTTCAGTGAGACCACACTCTGCCCTACCACATGCCCAGAGGGCCAACAGACAACTGACCACATCAGCACACATCACACATCAGCATCCCTAAACTTTTCCCATTAAAACAAGATCCAGCTCCACCATTTCTCCTTCACAACTCCGGGGAATCATTTCCTTCCAACTCTCCAGTCTGGGAATTCCTGAGAGCAAACCCACACTGCTCCAAAGCCCCAACACAACAGTAAAAGCAGGAGGAAGTATCAGGTTTTATCATTATCAAGAAACCAAAAATCCCCTTACATAAGAACTGTTCTGCCCTAATCCACACCAGGACACAAGAAGCCCACGTGAAGTTGCCTCACACCACGACTGGGAGCTCTGCCAGGCCCGTGACTGCCTCAGATGGTCTTCACTTCTCCAGAAATCCCAGCAGATCCACAGGTCCCACTTGGGGAACCTCCACTGGGTGTCACCTGCAAGGCCAGGGAAGCCAAACTGACCCCTGGTCCTTCCCTCTCACCTCAGCTTTCTGTTGGGAAAACAAGTGCCACAAGTGGGATAATGCTCAGGATTATGGAGAGGTTGGGGGTACTGCAGTGGAAAAGTAAAATATAGGAACACTAATCTCAGAAAAGTCTTTTAAACCACATTAAGCACCAGGCAATCCTCTCACCAGGGTACAGGTCCTAAACTGAGGAATGAGGGAAACTGTTCCCTGCCCAACTCATTGGGTCAATTTGCAGCACCACTGACACTCCTTCATTAACTGAAACATGAATTTTTTTCTCTCCTGACCCAATTCTCTAAAAATTCATGAAAAAAAATATGAAAAAATCAGGAATTTGAACCATAGAATCGTTAAGGTTGGAAAAAACTTTTAAGATCATCAAAGTCTAACTGGAAACCCATGACCAGCACCACGTTCAACCATGTCCTCAGCTGCCACATCCACATGTTTTTGGAACGCTTCTAGGGACAGCAACTCCTGGGCACTTCCCTGGGCAGCCCATTCCAACCTTTAACAACCCCTTCCTTGAAGAAATTCCTCCTGTTGTCCAAGCTGCCCCTCCCCTGGCACAGCCTGAGGCCGTTCCCTCTCCTCCTGTCCCTTGTTCCCTGAGAGCAGAGCCCGACCCCCCCCCGCCCCCCCTTCCTGTCAGGGAGCTGCAGAGCCAGAAGGTCCCCCCTGAGCCTCCTTTTCTCCAGGCTGAGCCCCCCCAGCTGCCTCAGCTGCTGCTGCTGCTCCAGCGCCTTCCCAGCTCCATTCCCCTCCCTGGACACACTCCAGGCCCTCCACGTCCTTGTCCTTCTTGTCCTGAGGAGCCCAAAAGCTGAATTACACATCAAGGAAATCCCCGTGTGTCCCATTGCCTCATCCCTCCCCTTTGCCACTGCAACAGGCTCCACCTGAGGACTTTGCTCACCAGCACCTCTGTGTTTATCCAACATTTTAACCGAGAGGGCACCACACACTTTCTGAGAGGCAGAGTGAGGATGTTACACCATCTGCCCATGAGGGAGGAACAGGGAAGCACCAGCAGAAACAACTCTTCGCTTCAGGAATCATGTCAGTGCTGGCTGGCTGGAGCCACCCAAAGAGCAGCAGGGATTGAGGAGAACGAGCTGTGGACAGTGAGAGGATGAAACATCCACCACCTGCACTGAGAAACCTCCACAACCCTTCCAAGGATGGACAGAAATGGGACTGCCAAAGCTCATGCTGTTCCCATGCAGGATACCAGGTTCTCTAAAACCCAGTCAGAGATTTGTGCAGATTGGTGACTCTGGATTTTGGAACTCCTGCCTTTTGGGCTCTTCTCTTTTCTAGCTTGGCCAGACCAGTATCCAGAAGCTGTCCCAGTGTTCCACTTGGTGTCCAACACTTATTTTTCTTCACAGAACTGATGAGCTTGCATCAAGTGCATTTCTTAATTTTTCCACTTGCCCTTCTAGTCTATCCTATTCTAGTCTACCCTATCCTAGTCAGTCCTAGTTTAGTCAGTCCTAGTCTATCCTCCCTCGTCTTTGGGCAGCAGGAAGCAGAAGCAATGGCCTGTTTCTACCAGGAACACCATGGCACATACAGCAAGGGTATTAGTCCTTCCACAGCTTTCCATGTGGGATTACATTATTCCTAAATCAGCCTTGCAAAGAACAAAAACCAGGAGCAGGCACAAGGGAGCTGGTCCATGGCATGGAGAAAGGTCTCTCTGGGTACACATCAACAGTGCCAACCAACTTAAGCTCTCCTGTAGAAAGTGAAGGTTATAGGGCTTCTAACAAAAGAACTTCAGATTTCCAAGGCATAAATGTCACGGCAAAGTCTACACAGTAAAGGGGTTGTATAAAGGAAACAACCAGGATACTCCTCATTCCTTCCAAAGGCAGCCTTAGATCCCTTTGGACAGGGAACTCTCACCTTGGTCCAAGTCTGAGCCATGAGAAACTGGAGAACTCAGGTGAGGCCTGGCCATCCCAGTAACTCCCCGAGGAGTCACTGGCCCTTTGGCATCTCCAGCATGTGCCTGCTGGTCTAACCCTGACTCACAGCTGGTGTTTGCCAAGTGTGCCAAGGGAACTGCTGGGAATGGGCTGCACTTCCCTGAATGAGATACTGATCACAGGCTAATTCCTCCTTTAATTATTTTTAACTGGCCAAAGGTAGAACATGCTGTGCCTTTTTTTTTTCCCACCCCCATTTTTCTGGTAAGTACAAACAGGGGGAATGAGACAGATAAAGGTGTAGCAAGAATGCTGGAGGGAAAGCAGAAACCCCACAACAATCCCAGTACAGGATCCAAAGAAACAAACCCCAGCAGTGCAAGACAAAGGTTCTGATGTCAAGTAGTCCTGCAAAAGACCAAAAGAAAACTGAAGAAGTGTGGGGAGCAAAGCCTTTAGAGAAATACCTTAAATAAAGAACCCACAACGGAGCAACCTGGTCTAGGGGAAGGTGTCCCTGCCCGTGGCAGGGGGTGGAACTGGATGAGCTTTAAGGTCCCTTCCAACCCAAACCATTCTGGGATTCTATTAAGCAACATCACACTGTTTATTTTTCAGGGATGCAGCAACAGTTATTTCTCATTTGGGCTCACAGTTTACTGTCTCAGCTAACAAATGTTGTGAGCCAATGTGAGCACTGGGCACTCTCCAGTGATTAAGGACATTCCAGGCCTCTTTGCTAAAGGTCTTTTATAATATATAAATATATAAAAGGCCTTTATAAAGCTCTTTCATTAGGGAAAATCTCTCAAGAGCAATGAAAAGCCAAGAACAAACACAGAATCACGGAATGGTTTGGGTTGGAAGGGACCTTAAAGCCCATCCAGTGCCACCCCCTGCCATGGGCAGGGACACCTTCCACTACCCCAGGTTGCTCCAACCTGGCCTTGGACACTTCCAGGGATCCAGGGGCAGCCACAGCTTCCCTGGGCAACCTCTGCCAGGGCCACCCTACCCTGTTCATTCCCTGTGATCACAGCAGAGCTTTAAGTCAAGCAGATTTGGTTGTTCAAAAGCTCCTGGGTCTCTCTGAGGTCAATTATTCCCCATCATTGACAGTTCTGATCACACAGATCAACTGGAAGGGAGAAAAAAACAGGTATTTGGTAAAACCAGGCCATGAAGACATGGTTTGGTGTCTGGAGATCGCTTATCTTGGTTGCACAATTTCACCCAAACACCTTTTGCTCAGGGCTTTATCAGATTGTCTCTCCCCACTCCAGTCCAAGCACGCTCCCAAAATCAGCCATCACAGACATGCAGGTCAACAGTTGCCAAAATCTGTCCATTAAAGGTCAGCATGACCACGATGGTCACAGAGATGTGTCTGAGACACACAGGTGTTTGTAACATTCTTCTGACATGCACCACTAAAAGACCTCTGGCAGAATCATCTCTTTAGGGGGTATTTTAAACCTGAAATTCAGAGGAGAACTTTGGTGTCTGAGTTGGAAAACCTCCACTGCACCTTGGTATCACAATCCTTGCCCCATCACAAGTTACAGCCTCACACAAATGAGCACCATGATGCTCTTGCTTGGAACCAGGAGAGCTCTGGTCTTGTTTCACTTGGCACACCTGAAAAATTTGGTCAAGTTGAGGCTTTTCAGAGACAAGACTTCACCACAAAGCCAGTTGGATTATACATTTCAGGAAGTGCTGTTCAGATTTACCACAATCCTCATCCTTATTTTAAATAAAACCTCAGATTCAAACTACCTCAGCTGGCAGGATTTTATTATTGAACAGGCTTAGGGGATGATGGAATGGAGTAAAAAGCAGGAAAAATCACAACCAAACTGGTGTCCTTTGAGGTCTCAACTGGTTGCCATTCATAAAGCTGCTACTCAGTAACAATGAGCAGCCTCTAGTTGGAAAAAGGACTAGAAAAATTAATCTTATGAGGTTGGAGCTTGGAAGAAACTGGGAGAGTGGGAAAGATCCCACTTTCAGAGGTGCTCAGCACCACCAGTCTCCCTGGATAAATGCAGAGGAGGTTAATAACTGATGACCACAGCACAGTGACCTTCCCAGGGAAACCATGCAAAAGGCCAGTGGGAATGAAGAAATCAAAAACTTGCATATTATGAATTCTGGTGCCAGGTCAAAGTGCATTCACTGCTGACATTCCCTGAGTCATAGCCTGAGTTCTGCAACCACAGTGTGTGACCACAGCAGTCATGAGCCTGATGTGAGTCTGGAGTCAGCACTGTCTGCTGACACAGGAAATCACAGCCATGTGGCACTGGGGTGGGCAAAGAAGGAACTGAGAGAGCAAGGATGAGTCCTGACCTCCAAGGGAACCACCACATACCTTCTCTGCTATGCCATTTTCTGTGGTGTAGATGGCCATCAACTCCGTGTCTTCCGTATCCTGGTCACCGCTGGACGTTGCTCCACCGTTTATCACGACCTTAAAAACACAACAAACAGCAAACACAAGGTCTTAAAATAAACATTGTCTTTGCCATCACACCTCCTGTCTCTCAGTTTTCTCCCTTGGTACTTGACATCTGCCTTTGGCATTGTCAGCAAACATGACGAGCACAGCAAGTCATCATTTCTGTAAGAGCAGCTCTGGGGAGAGAGAGGGGCTTGAAAGACATCACATGGTGCTCCTGAAAGACATCACATGGAGCTCCTCAAAGACACCACACACAGCTCCAGAACACATCACACAGAGCTCCTGAAAGCCTGTGCAGTGTCAGCTGGGGGTGGGGGGAACCAGCAGCAGACTGGTTGGAAGAGTTCTCCAACAGAACATGAGTAAGTAGAAGAACAGGAGCAAATGTTTCCTTGCTGTTGTCTTTCACTCTTAGTAGAGCAGCTCGGGACATGCTGGTGACAGTGGCTGAACATCACCCCAGGTGTGCCCAGGGTGGCAGGAGGCCAGTGGCCCCTGGGTTGTCCCAGCCATGGTGTCACAGCCCCAGGGCAGTGCCTGTCCCTGTGCTGGCACTGCTGAGGCCCCTCCAGGGCTGTGTCCAGTTCTGGGCCCTCAACAAGAGACACACGGAGGGGCTGGAGCGTGTCCAGGGAAGCAAAGGGAGCTGGGAAGGGGCTGGAGCAGCAGGAGCAGCTGCTGAGGGGGCTCAGCCTGGAGAAAAGGAGGCTCAGGGGGGACCTTCTGGCTCTGCAACCCCCTGACAGGATGGGGGAGCTGGGGGGGGTCGGGCTCTGCTCCCAGGGAACAAGGGACAGGAGGAGAGGGAACGGCCTCAGGCTGTGCCAGGGGAGGGGCAGGTTGGATATTGGGGAAAATTTCTTCACTGAAAGAGTGGTTAAACACTGAACAAGCTGCCCAGGGCAGGGGTGGGGTCCCCATCCCTCGAGGTGTTCAAAACCCAAGCAGACTTTGTGCCATATGTGGTGGGATTTGGTCAAAGGTTCAGCCTGATGATCCTGGTGGTCTTTTCCAACCTTAATGATTCCATGATTCCATACCAGGGGCTGGTGCTCATGCTGCAGGAGGACAGTTAACTGCTCCAATCCTGCAGTGCCTGGGGTGCTGCCTGTCCTGGGACAGCCCAGCTCAGGAGCACACAGGGATAATTGGCATAACTGGCCATGTTTACATGTAAACACCCTTCTGTGGCAAAAGAGGTTTGTTACCAACTGCCTGTGGAAATGAGGGGTTTGTACACCGTGATTAGAACATCACTGGCTGATTCACCCTGAGCCTGACTGTGCAGAGCTGGACTGTGGTACTCACAGGCAGGGTGAAGAAGGTGGGATGTTTGGATTCATCCTCATATTTGCCCTCTGTGGAGCCTCCCGCCTCCACCGACTTCGAGGTGGTGTTTTTGCCAATCCCCATCGTTTCCAGAATGTCCAGGACTTGCATTCAGCACCCAAAGGATGCTGCTGGGATGAGAGGCCAAGGACTGAGGACAATTCCTTATCTGAACCACAGCACCTCCAGGAATCACCAGAGTTCTCAGTAATCCAGCTGGGACATCAGGGTATCGTTGGCATCAATGGTTCCTGGAACTGAAGGGAGAGATGGATATTTTTATTCCCTGAGATCTGTGTACATTCACACCACCCCACAGCCTGGGCTCCCTTTCGTGCTCATGACTCACCAGCTCTCATCAATCCCCCCCAATCATTAGCAGATTATAATTTGAAGATAAAGCTGAAGGTATTTTAAATTCTTTCAGGATAGGAATACTGTGATTATTTTCTCATTCTTCTCTTGTGATCTTCAATCATTAGCAGTAAATTGAAACCTTTGGTTTTTTCCCCATTTCACAGCCATTTCCACAGAATTTTTGGGGAACAAAGTACACCTGTACTCCAGGTATGGAGCAGCATAGAACAGCCAAACACTCACTGCAGACAGGACTTGGGCTTCCTCAGGGAGTGTAAACTGGCAGAGGTACCTCTGTATAACTGAATCCTTTCTCTGAAAACCACTCATTCTTAAATAAAAGAACCCAGGAAGCTCAGGCCAGATGGACAGTGAAGGACCTGCCTTTCAGTGAGTATTTCAGACACAAACAGCTCTTTCTGCTGAATACCCCCACCCACAATTATCCCTTTCTGCTGAACATCCCCACCCACAATTATCCCAGTTGTTCAAGGGATGTTCCAAGTCATCTGCCCAAAATGTTGAAGCAACAGCTTCAGGATAAACTGGTGCATTTGAATTAGTTTCACTACTCTTTTGGCACAGGAACAGGGAAGATCTTACAGCCCACGAGTTCCCTTTCTGTTTTCCCAGATGGGTCACTACAGTACAGTTTTCCCCCATTTGCTCCCTAAATTAGCCCTGCCTGTCCATCATCATCCACACATTTGCCATTTCCAAGACTAAAGAATGGGATTTAAGGGATTGAAACATGAACTTCCTGCAGGACAGCACAGAAAATTCTGCAGCAAAGCAAGTTTTGCAGCCCGGGGTTCCTGAGCCTCAAACAGAAAATGAAGCCACAAACACCTGTGGGTGAAACCAGCTCGGATACAGGTGAAAGTACAGGACAGAACCTGAAAAATGGCCCTTTAAAAAGCACAGAAAATGGAATTTTCTGCAGCAAGGAGCACATTGGAGCAGCAAAACCTACTGCATACAGGGGTTACTTCAAAAGTAAGGTTCAAGTAAATCGAGAGAGGTGGAAATGCAGCTGATGGACACTCAAAAACCAGTTTGCTTTGTATTACAAATTAAAAAAAGTAGGGTTTGGGTTTTTTCCTTAAGTTTCCCTTCCAAATGCTGCTCAGGAAATGCCAGCAGCTCCTGTCTACTGTAATTGCAATAATAACTAAACTTGACAAAGACTCTTGGAATACTGGTATTTTAGAACCTCTTAATAGCTGTTAATTGCCCATTTGCTAGAAAATTCTGGTCACTTGAGGTGAAAGAGATGTTAATCTTTCAAAGCAACATAACTTTTCTAGAGACAAAATATACCTACACAAGAAAAACTATTTGGGTACCAAGACAGCCTTGAAGCCTTAATTAAATCAAGATGGGATGAAAGGCAGTACCTGCAAAATAAGGGTTAAGACTTGTTTATTAAAGTAAATATTAAGTAGCATAATTAATTATTTCTCAGTTGGACTTAAAACTGAATTGGTTTGAATACTCACTATCTTGTTACTCTGGAAAAAACCAGTCATTCCCATTTTTACAACGACCACAGATTTCCTCTTCCCAATGCAGCTCAGGGTGGAGAAGAGACAGGTCCCAGTTAAGGGTTTGGGGGCACTGGGGGGTCTGGGCTGGGATTTTTGGAGGGGGTTTGTTTGCTTTTACTGTGGAGCCACGAGGGTGGTGTTTTTTTTCCCAAGCACAAAAGACTTTGCCTTTTTCTGTCCATGTCAACTTATTTTATTCTCCAAGAAAATCAGTGATGGAGACAGGCAAGGTTTAGTCTGGCAGCTTTGTCGTGTGGGATTGGGAAAGGAATGGGGAAAGGCAGCAGGACACCTCCTGAACCAAGGCCCCAGGCCAACACAACCCCGGAGTGAGGAAACCTGCCAGTCACGAGATGTGGTTTCAGGTCCTCTGGCACCATAAGCTGCTTAGTTGGCATTAACCAGCATCTCCACTGATAAAAGAGAAAAGACCCCATAATCCTATTTTCCTGTGCACTGCAAACCAGCAGCACTGCCATCTCCTCCAGGATGGCATCACTGCTGGGGAATGGGCCCTGAGAATTCCACCAGGACAGCAGCAAGGTTTGCCTTGTGTTCCTTGTTGAGAGCTGACACACAACAGCCAAACCAGGGTGTAGATGAAGGTTCCCAAACGAGCAACTCCAAAATTACAGGAGCCTCATCTGCTGCTTTTCCTGAAGAGGGGAGTGTTTGTGCACACCTGTGTGTGAGGGGGGTGCTCCAAGAAAAACCAGGAGAACAAATTTCTCAACTCTTCTTGCTTCTGCTCAGCAATTAAGCCTGCACTTAATGGCACAGATGAGAATCAGATTTTTGGAATACTTTTATTCTGCAGTCAGAAATGTCAAAGGGAAGCTGAAATCAAGAGGCAGCAGATGAGATTATCTGAGATATCCCAACCCAGCTCAGCTACAGGACTCAGACATTTTTATAGCCTCTGTAGCAAATCCAACTCTCAGAAGGTGAAGAGTCATGGAAAAAAAAGAGATAAAACTCATTCATCATCAGGCAGGTACACTCTGTAAAATGAATTATCTGCAGCCTGGGATCAAATGGAAAGCAAGTGAAATCAGGACACTGATTAACGTTCACCTTTCTGAACCAAATTACCTCCAGTGTGATTAACCCAGGAAGGCCAAAATCTGCCAGGGTTTACAGGGCTGAAGATAAGATTAGGATTTAGACTAAGAGCAGGGGATAGTCCGGGTGCAAGTTCACAGGGAAAACCCTTCTGGGCTGGGAAAGGCCCCTGTGCATCCTCAACACTTTGTGCCTTTTCTCCAGCACAAACCTTCCAGGTTCAGAGCCATCAGGAGGGGACATGGAATGGTGGCAGTGCCTGGGCTGGCACAACATCATCCTTTTTACATTTCCAGCACTCTACTGACACCAGTTTTCCCTCTTACCAAGGTTGCTCCTATGCTGTTTGAACAAGTTACAATGCATTTCAAAGTCCACAGAAAGAAAGACAGATGAAGCCCATCAGAGATGCAGATGTACAACAAGACCATAATTGAACATTAATAATCTGTTACAAATAAAAGCATCCACTGCAGAGCACAGCAAAGGTTTTCCTACAGGAAAATCTGCTCATGTAGCAAGCCAGGTTGCACAAAAAGTTTCTATTTCACAGGTGAGTCTGTCTAAAAAAAGATCAATTGAAAACTCATCACAGTAGATTCAAGGCTTAACTTGGGCAGGACAGAAGGTACAGATACAAAAACAGGGTTTATTACCATGGAAAGGAGAACTGGACATGAACCCATCAAAGGAGGAGGCAACTGTAACACAGACACCTTCTCCCTGTGTGCACTGTTTTCTTTAAAAGCAGCAGAATTTGATGTAGGTTTTGGCTGAACCACACTACAAATATTGCCTAAATCAGATCTGCTGTGATGGCAGTTCATCCCCACAGTGCTACGTGTGAGGATCTTTAGCATGAACACTGGAATCCAGAGCTTGGCAAAGCAAAGACTGGGGAACACAAAACCACCCTGACCTGCAGGGTGTGACACTGGCTTTTCTCTTTCTTTGGCTTGGTTTGGGGTTTTCTTAGACATCCTTTAGAAGGGTCAACACTCTGCGAGGTGCTGTGGGCCTGGCAGCACAGGACTGGGAAGCAGAGCTGGGCTCAGGACATGTCAATACTGTAAAGCTCCTCTGCAACAAGTAGACCTAGAAATGAACCCTTTGGAAGAAGCTCAGCCTGGAGCTCAGGCTCCCCCAGGACTTTCAACCCTGAAATCCCTCGTTTTCAAGGGTGTCAGGATGATGCAGATATTCTTCCCAGAAAGCAGCTTTATGAATTTCCTTCTTTGCCAAACTCAAACCAAACACCTTCTAAAACCATGAGGGTCTTTCCAATTCCAAGTGGATGGAGGCTCTCCACACAGTGTCCACCAAAATACTTGAGACTTTGCAGATGGATCTGAGCAGCTGTTTTAGAGGCCAGGAGGCTGCTGGCTCAGCACAGACCCAGCACATAAGGATGAACAATGGGCACAGGGTTTGAGCACAACTTGAGCAGCCTCACTCAGAGCTCTGTGTGCTGGGGCTGCAGCGTTTCAGAGCTGCCACCAGGTCTCCTAAAGCCACAGCTGCAGACAGGAGCTGCTGCACAGCCACAAATGCTCTACTGTCTGCAAACAAGTGCCATTTGGGTACCTCATGGGTTCTGTCCCTCAAACACCAAGCTGTGCTGCAGGTCTGTCAGGAGTAAAAGCTGGGGAAAAGGTTAAAAGGAGAACCTCAGCTACTCTGACAGGAGTGTTCCCTCCTCTTCACACAGTTCAAATGTCAAACAGCAGGAACTTGTTAATCACAGAATCACTGAGGCCGGAAAAGTTCTCCAAGATCATCAAGTCCGACCTGTGACTGATCTCCACTGAATGCTCTGAACACCTCCAGAGATGGTGATTCCACCACCTCCCTGGGCAGCCCCTTCCAAGGCTTGACCACCCTTTCCATGGAGAAATTCCTCCTGCTGTCCAACCTGCCCCTCCCCTGGCACAGCCTGAGGCCGTTCCCTCTCCTCCTGTCCCTTGTTCCCTGGGAGCAGAGCCCGACCCCCCCCAGCTCCCCCCTCCTGTCAGGGAGCTGCAGAGCCAGAAGGTCCCCCCTGAGCCTCCTTTTCTCCAGGCTGAGCCCCCCCAGCTCCCTCAGCTGCTGCTGCTGCTCCAGCCCCTTCCCAGCTCCATTCCCTTCCCTGCACACGCTCCAGCCCCTCAGTGTCTCTCTTGGGATGAGGGCCCAGAACTGGACACACTCGGGGTGTGGTCCCAGCAGTGCCAGCACAGGGGGACAATCCCTTCCCTGGTCCCCAGTCAGCACCTGTGGGACTCTCTCTCCACCAGAACTGTGGAAAACCAGAACTGTCCTGCATTTGGTGGCCCTGCGGTGCTGCACAAGGGAAATGTTGGTACAGGCAGCACAAGAAGTGTGGTTATAAAACCAGCTGGCGATGGAACAGCCCATCCTTTGGAGTGCCCTGCTGGAAAAGCTGCCAGGAGCACCATGGGGGGAATGTCCCCCATCCCACTGCCCCGGGAAGGAGCCATGGCAGATCCAACCAGGCCCTTCTTGGCTGTCACAGACGGCTGGGGAGCCAAGAGAGCTCTGGCTGTTGCACACACTAAGGAGATTAGAATCAAATTAAGGTCACTGCTTAATTACAATCATCAATTTATTATGTTAATTAGCTGTCAGACTCATGTGAACAGCACTGCCTTTCTCCTGCAGGCAGAGATGATGCTCAGGCAGAAGTTGCCACACTTGGGGTGACCTGAACTGCAGCGGTACCTCCGGAATTCCTCCACTTCCTGTGGCACTTCCAAGGGTTTGGCACCACAAACTCAGGGCAAACACAAATTGAGGCATCCTTGAGGTCTGAGATTCTGTTTTTGGCAACAGACACACAACAGAGGTGTGCACAGGGACCTGGACTCCCTGCACAACAGGGCATTTTACTGCCAAACGTACCAAGCCCCAGCAGAAGATAAAACCAGCTTTAAAACCCCCTGCAGTCAGTCGAGCCCAAGACTGGGAGCACTGGGGAGCTCCTTCTGGGCAGGACACGCTGGAAACTTCCACTAAGAGCAAACTCTCAGTTCCTGCAGTGTCACAGCTGTGAAGAACTGAAGCCAGCAACAAACAAACCAGATTTACTTTGTTTGGTTTAAAAACCCGTGTGTTTAGGCCAAGCAGCTCATCCTGCTCTGCAAGTGATGGAGAAATCCCACGCTGTGGGACAGAGCTGCCAACAGCCTGGATTCTGCCAGGGACACAGGGAAGGGGCAGGGCTGGGAGTATCCAGGGAGCTGTGTTTGGCTGCAGGGGGTGGCAGGATGGATGCCAAGAGATCAGGGGAGCTCTGAAAGGAATTCCATCAGCACCACACTGTACCGAGGTGATCAGGGGAGCAGGAGTGCTCCAAAGCAGACAATTAAGGAATGTTGTGGAGGCTCCAATTAGACAAAGTTTGCTCACAGGGTACAGCTACCCCTGGCCAGACACACAACTCCACACAAAAGCAAGGCAATTCCCACTTAATTATGGAATAGCAGCTTTCTCCAGATTGCCACTGGCTGTAGTTACACCATCACCCAAAACTTCTGCACTGATTTTGTGCCATTAAGGTATTAAAAACAACAGGCTCTTCTTTGTTATTTGTTGTGCACCAGCTCCAGGCACTGGATTTATCTGGATCCTCACTTTAATGTTATTTTAACACAAGAACCTTGGAACAAGGCTCCCACTCTCCCTGTCCAGCCTGGCACAGCAGTTCACACCTCCCATCTCACAGCACAGATAAATTAACATCAAAGCTGCCTGAGAAACATGTTTTTCATAAATTTTTACACATGAAACAAACCAAGGGGGTTTAAAATATTAACGACCAAACTACAAGCCACCAAAAGAGTACTAACTCTGCTACTCAAAGCTGTCCAAAGAGCTGCTCGATGTTTTCCTCCAACACAAAAAGGTTGTCCCCAGTTAAAAAAATTTCACAAGCCTCTCATCATCGAGGCTCATAAAGCCCAACAAGTCCTTCAGTGATGCATCACAAGTGTCTGCAGAACCACAACCACAGGTCCAGCTCCTTCACAGCTACACCCCAGACTGGGACCTGGACACGGCACCTGGGAGGTCCGACCCACTGCCCAGATCTCTAGATGTGCCCAAAGGGTGTTTTTATACCTTCCAGGGCATTTTCACCATCCCAAAGACCTGAAAAAAGGTGCCCAGAACCCACACTTAAATCTTCCCTTGCTACATGTAAAAAACGTTTTCCCCCAGGCTGTTTGGAACTGAGCTTTTTTGGTCCCAGCACTACTTGTGATTTGCCTTTACCAGGCACCTCCTGCACCCCCAATTCCTCCCCACGGACTGGAACTGCCCTGAAATGCCACCACATCCTTAGAAGCTACAGAGAAGATGATTCCCCTGCTCCACTGACCTGCAGCCACACCTGAAAAAGAAAAGCAGGCTTCACATTTAATGCAAAACTACCCAAAACTACCTGCAAAACGCTGCTAAATACACCCAAACTTCCTAAGGTTTAAGTTTTAAAAGCTAAATTCATGCTTTAAAAAGAGCTGATGGGCACTTTAAGGAGTTTCAGTCCTGAGCTGGTTTCTCACCTCACTTCAAAGTAGCTCTTCAAAGCACAAATATATTCTTTCTTTGTAGGCACTAATGAATTTTTAAGTAGTTGGTATTTTGACTGCCATCCAGAACGGTGTCTTAATAACTGACCAACATTATTAGGGCAAGTCTGCACAAAGACACGCAGGGAAGTTACGCTGAGCTCAAACCTTTCCGTTGATTTAAAGCACATTAGTTAAATCTCATTAACTTCCCGAGTGAATGAGCTGGTTGAGAAGGGGACTTAAATCCAGCTGAATGAGATGTTTAACAAAGGATCGCACAGTTTTCAAAACCCACAAATTCAGATGGTCAAATTATTAAAACAGAGCTTATTCAGGCTGTGATTCTAAACTAAAATATCTGAAACATGAGTTTTTCCAGTATAGGTCAACCTGAAGGTGTGTTTGGTCAAAGCACTGTTGGCCAAGCTGTTCCTTGCTCATCTTTCACCCCATTACTCCCATTTTACTGCTCCAAAAGGCAACAGCTTTGCCCAGTTTCTGTGCAGTGTTTGCCACCCACCCCAGGGTGAGATCCCACCACTGCTCTGCATGGCCAGAAAAGAAGGTCTGACCATGAAAGCAGCACACAGCTGAAGCCATGAGATAAATTCCAAAGAAGGGCAAGGAAAATCTAGGAGATAACAATTTTACAGCCTGTTATCAAGTGACTGCTCTGAACTGACACCTGCAGAGTTCTCTGGATGGCAACAACACTCACGGTGAATAAAAATGAAATCCTGCATCACTGTTCCTTGCAAAACTCTACAATCCTGCCTGGAGCCCAGCAGAGTGTACAGCACATTAATCTCATTTAGAATGGTATGGAGTCCTTACAGTGTCCCTGGGGAGAATTAATAACCTGAGCATTGCGATACCTCCCCGTTATTATGGATATTAATACACAGCTCGTTAAGCTCCTTCACGGCCCTCAAAGCAACCTGAGCACACACTGGGTCCTTTCTCAGCTTGCTTTGTACTTGCACTTGGCACTTTGATGAAAGCTCCCTTCTTTCCAAGACTTTAATCACATTAAAACAAAGGTGAAGTTAGAGACTCATCCAGGAAAAATTCCGTTTATTAAGCACCCTGGGGTCATGTGCCAACTTTTTCAACTCTGGGTCCGAAGCTCCTTCCCAAGAGCTGATTCCTACAGTCACTTTTAAAGGAGAACTGAGTGCAGGGAGCAACACAAACCCAGCAGCTGGTCACACACCAGGAGAGTTTTACACTGATTATCTGTCAGGCTTCTCTAAAAATAAGTATTTCACTTCCATTTAACATCACTTAGTAAGATTTGCAACTCAGTAAACTTCCAAAATCTAACCAAGAGACCGCAGTTCTGTGCTCAAGCTTTCTTAAAATCTCCCTTTTACTACATAAACCTCACACAGATTTTCCCCATTTTAAAAGTTAAAAGGAGGGAGAAGTTTGCAGGTAAACAGAACAGACAGGAAACACTTTTGACTCTGCGTTTACAGCAACAAACATTTTAAAACAAGACAGCAATAAACACCTTAAAATGAACCATTTCAGCATCTTCAAGATTTGAGGACTGAAGCTATTAAAACAGACAAGCTCAGCTTTTTAAGATCAATAACACTGACACTGAAGCAGCTGGATTTTTTGCAATCCCTGAATTCCAAGGTCTTACCTCGGAACGCAGGTCGCGGAGAGGTGCTCGTTCCCAGCTCCGGGAGCAGAGGGAGGGAAGGATGGAGACATTCCCCGGGAGCACTTTTATAAGCGGCCGTGCTGCCCCCGTTGTATAACGGCCCCGTGGCCAATGGCAGCCGCTTACACAACACCGGGGGCTCCTCCACACCCGCCCGGTTACCCCACACCTCCGCCGGGGTTACGCAAAGCACGGCACCGAGCCCAGGGGAGGCTCCTGCACGGACTGCAGCCCCCAAATCCCCCCTCCCAAACCCCAGCCCCCAAAATGCAAGCGGCGTAAATATTTACACGCCTGGCTGCACCAGCTGCGAGCAGGAGGGGAGAGGGGGCGGGTTTCTCCTCTCCCTGAGCCCGCCTCGCCCTTCCGCGCAACTTGCACGGAAATATTTTTATTTGAATTATTTTATTTTTATTAGCCAAAAGTGCTGGAGAGGTCTCAGGTCCCGAAGCTGTTCCCTAAGGCACGGGTTAGTGATGCACAGCCTGGTGGGAACTGAAAGCACAGGACACAACTCACGCAGCTCCCCAGCGGAAAACGCGTGGAACGATGAGGGTGCAGCGCAAAGGGAGATGCAAAGGGACACCAGGAGAAGTGAGAGACTGGAAACAACAACAGACCCAACAGAAAACAAATAAAGGGTTGTCAAGCACTGGAACATGCACAGGGAAGTGGGTGAGTCACCATCCCCGGAGGTGTTTAAGACACATAGATGTGGCACTGGGGACATGGTTCAGTGGTGGCCTTGGCAGTGCTGGGGGAATGGTTGGACTCTATCACTTTTCCCAACCTAAACAATTCTGCAATTCCATAATTGATGTCCATGCATATCCTCTTCTCTCCCTGACCCACCTCCCCTTCTGAGGGAGCACAGCACTGCCTCAGGCTGCTCTCACACTTCTGAGCTTTACAGCTCACCCAATCACAGCCCCTGCCCCAAGTTCCCATCAAGTTCCACCACCCCCTCACCAGATCTCCCTCTCCAAACACACCATCTCCTGCACTCTTCATGAGACACCATCGCTCTAGAACGGACACAGAAGCGATAACCAGAGCAAACCACCACAGAGCAGCACCAACCAGCAGCTGCTGCCCAAATTTACGGGCAGTGACTGCACCGCTGGCACAGAGCTGAGCGCCGGCCAAGGGCGCGGCGCTGGGGCAGAGATGAGCTCACTGTACCTGAAACGCACCTTCTGCACCCAAATTCGTGGAGCCACCCAGCTCCCCCCTTTCCCAGAGCCTCAGCAGCCAAACACAAGCTGGGATTTGGCCCTCGTCCATGGCTCAGGAATTGCAGGGTGCTCGTTCCTGCAGCAAAGCACCAACGCCTGAACAGGGCACGGAGGACTGGGAGCTTGTCCTGGGCACAGCTCCTGGTCTGTCCCTCACTGGGATCCATGGCAGGAATCCAAGGATCTCCACTTTATGCAGTGTGTGCACACAAACACACGGATGTCCCAGCGTTTAATCCCCGCTGCAAAGAGATGGTGAAAAGTTTCCTCCTCCAGTTGCTTCTTGTCCAGCGATTCTTCCCTTTGCTCTTTCATCCCAAATCCCAAGTGTTTTCACAATCACAAACACCTAAATTTCAACATGCAGAGTTTTTACAGCCCTTAACACAAACATCATCATATCTTAAGACCCCAAAACACAAACTGCTGGACCACAGGTCCCCACACTGCCCGAGGATCCCTGATCTACGATACTGTTGAGGAATATGCTGGGAATGATTTTAGCTTCAAGGCATTTGATGTGTTCACAGGGAGTCACAGGGCCAAGTGATCAATGGCAAGAGAAAAATTTTAGGTTTTGAAAGAAAAAAGGACTTTTGCTGTCTTACTCCAGTGTCCAGAATTCTTTTAATAGTTGGATTAAACAACCCCAGGCACTCAAATGCTTCTTGTCCTGAGTATCACAGTTCAA
This sequence comes from Pachyramphus minor, assembly GCA_013397135.1. NCBI lineage: Eukaryota > Metazoa > Chordata > Aves > Passeriformes > Tyrannidae > Pachyramphus > Pachyramphus minor. The sequence continues at coordinate 135,199 of VYXB01010831.1, forward strand.
AGTATGACTGAGTTCAATGCAATTAACATTACTTAAGCATCCAATTAAAGAAGACTTGTCTATTTACCTTGCAATTAAAACTAATCGCTCCAAAATTCATCACCGGTGAGAGGAGAATTTCATCATTCATCATTTATTTCTGATTACTTAGCATTTACACTCAGTGATTTAAAACCACTACTAATCTGGGTATTTCCACGTCAATCCCAGCTTCCATGACCAATATTGGGACAGATCTAATCGTGGGGCTTGGGATTAAAATTCTTCACACTGGATCATGGCCACACTCGAGGTGAATTCAAGAGACAACTCCACTGTCTGAAGCACTGGAGTATTTTACAGTGCAGCTTCAAACTCCCAAATGATGTGACAGGTGGGAATAAACAGCTGAGAGCTCTCTGTGTTTATTGAAATCACAGCAGACAATTTATCTCGCTCTCTTTCAGCACAGGGAGCTCTGTTGTGATGATCAGACACAGCCACTCATCATTTTTATCACCTGCTTAATATCAGAAATGCAAAAAGGAACATTTCTCTTGCTTGGAAATGTTACTCCTAGGACGAGTTCACTTTGATTATTATGAGAAAATCCATTTTTCTGCCTTCTTCTCAGACACCCAGTGTTCAGTCTGAGGATGAACCAACACTTCAAGTGCTGCCAAATTATGTTTGCTGTCAGCAAAACTGGTGAAGTATTGACAATGTTCCGAGCTGGAATATTTATTCTGAGGATATTTTCCCTAGTTTTGCAGAGCTCAGGCAGGACAAAATCCTTCTCTGAAGTCCCCTGCACTGACAACTCTGTGCACAAGGCTGGCACACAATGGGCATCTCCCATCACCAAAACCGACCATGATGTGACCCAGAGACAGCAAAATCTGGAAACCAAATCCCTGCAAAACACCTGGAAAGCAAATCCCCCCTGTGAACCTTCCTATGGCCAGGTAAGAACAAGCAGAACACTTCACAAAAAGGCAGGAGTGATGCAGTCCCTGGAACACTGCTCAGAGGCTCCTCATGATCTCACTGCCCCAGCCTGGCAGATGCCTCACAAATATTCTGTCACAAGAGGCACATCTTCCTTGGAAGAACATCCTGTTTCATCCGCAGGGTGAGGTGGAGGAGGCCTCATTTCTGACAGCTCAATAAGTCTCCTGATTACATTTCTGTACCAATCTCCTAATTTAAGTGTTCTTCCCCCCAAAGCCACAGCAAATATGTAAGCTTTTACATCAGCTTCAGTTTAATCAGCAGCCTCCCATGAACGTCCTCCAGAACACACTAAACATAACACAGCAAACACAGAAAATAGCATCACACACAGCAGAATAAATAGATCCACTTCCACCCACAACTGGGAGCAGCAGTAAGACTAAGTTATTAAGTTTGATCTTAGAGCAACGTTTATAAACCCATTGAATTGTAAATTCCTTGAAAAAGCACTTACCAGAAGATCTGCTTTAATATGAAAACATCTACTGCTCTTCCTTAATGCTGAATAATCAAATATACAGCAGGAATTACTGTAATTGCTTTGAAAGCTTCCCAGTTAATTCCAGGAGCGAGGCACAGTGCTGGGTCCTACTGACACATCCCCCCCTTGTACCTGACTGCACGCAGCCAAACACACATCCCTCTCTCCCAGAGAAAGCACACCCAGGATAATCCATGTCAGGTAAATTCCACTTTTCCAGCTGGGAAATGCACTGCTTTGTGCCCCAATTCCTGTTCTGAAAATCCTAACTCACTGCCAACTCCTACAGCAGTGTTTATTAGAACTCTTCCTGCAACTGTGTCTTTTTAAACCTTTGTAAGAAGAACCCAGATGCTCAAAGCAGATCAGGAGTTCCAAGTAAAAAACTAATTACAAGATAGAAGTGCCTTCAAAAATACCTGTGGCTGATTTCTGGGCAAGAAGTAAAGGCATCATTTTCCAGGAGGAACAACAACAAAAGGGTGGTGAAGCCAAAGCCCTACACTCCACAGGCACAGATCAAAGCACTTCCAAAATTAATGGGGAAGGAATGTGCTTTTTGGGACCTGCTATTGTATTCACCACATCCAGAAACTAAGGCAGACTCCCACTTCCCCAGACCTTCAGGTAATGCTGGTAATTAAAGCCAAAAGCTCAAATCATTTTTCTATAAGAACTGACAAGAGAAAAACCCGTTTAGTGGGCAACAGAGCACCAGGAGAGGTGGCTGCTCTGGAGGCATCAGTACCTTCCTGTATTCCCAGATACCCCTGGAAGTGTCCAAGGGCTTGGATGGGGCTTGGAACACCCTGCAGGGACCCTTCCACTGCTGTTACCATTTCGTTTGCACACTCACACTTCAGCTTTCTCTCTTGATTTTGGTGCTAAAACTTTCCAAAGTGTGGGCTACATTCCTGTACAGAAAAATCCAGCAGACTGATCTTGCTACATACAGGCTGTGCAAGGAACATGGCAAGTCCCATCCCTTTGCTGAAGTTGTCATTATTTTCATTTTCTGAAAGCAAAACATTTCTACCCAAAGTTGGGGGTTTTTTGCATTCAATAAACCAATTGCTTGGGTGCCTAAAAATCTCCCTGCACCACACAGTGAGCAGCCAGGTTACAAAACTCCAGCTGCAAGACCAAGTGGCTTAAAAAAGGGGGAACACAGCAGATATCCCTATTTCTGAGCAGTCATCCTGGGATCTCTCTCATGCCTCAGGAAGCAAACAGCAAATGCAACGTTGCTCTGCTGCCCAAGTGCTCCAGCAGCTCCCACCAACCCCAACCTCCTGCATCCCAAAGGAAAAAAAGCCCTTTTAATCTTCAAAGCATGGCCACAAGTCAATCTCAACTTAGCACACTTTTTAATTTTCTTCTTAATTATCCACTTGGGAGAGTTCTGCCCTCCTTGCTCTGCGAACTTTCACTCCTTCGAGATTACTTCCAAATCTTTCCTGGGAATAATCAGCATATTTATCCCACTTGGAGAGGAAATGTTTCAAGGCTTCCAAGCGCTGAGGGGGAGAGTCAGTGTGATTTTTTTTCATGTGCTTTTTGCACTTTGCTGTGTTCCCAGTGCCCTCAGTTCTGCAGGAAAGATGTCCTCTGGCTCCAGGATTGCTGGGAGTATAATCCTGGCACAGCTGCTCCGAGCCCTTCCCAGAGAGAGATGTCACCACACTGGGATTCATGGAGTTCTACATGGAGCCAAACCCCAAAATGGCACAAGAATCATTTTCAGATGGAACTGGTAAAAGGCAGAGCACAAGCAGATCATCTACTGGTGCCCCAGAGCAAGAATAGATGCAATTATTAATTATATTACCAATACTAGGTGCTATTATTCATTCTATTACCAATACCAGGTGCTATTATTCATTCTATTACCAATAATAGATGGTAATATCACTACTGATACAACTGCTGACCAACTGTTTGCCCCAGAAGATTTGGCCCCCAAGCACAGCTTGGTTTCCCACAGCCATAGGGAAAAATTAAGTCATTATTGCCATTAATGACTTTGAAGCCAACCCAGCCCTCCCTCCTCCCTGCCCACACATCAAACAACTGTGATTCCCACACGTTAAGCCAACCAATTACTAATTTATTAATTTCCCAACAAGCCTGGAGGTGTTTATGGAGCCTGTGTTCAGCCAGACTCGCTGAGTGACTTCCCGCGCTCCTGTTCCAGGCGGGCTCAGGTGGAAGTGGTTCAGTGCCAGCAACCAGCACCAGCTCCTTATAAACGAGCATTTGTACATCATGTGATCCATCCCTGGATCCACAGGGATCATCAGGGGAGCAGGAGGTACCCAGGAGCTGCTGGAACCCAGCTGCCACCCCACCTGCACGTCACACGATGTCACCGCGCAGGGATGGAGGAGGTGATTCAGCTCAGGGCTTTGAACGTGTTCCTGCGTAAGAGGGTAATTAAGAATGCATCAAATATACATTAATGCATTAAATATCCCTCCCAGCAACAGGGCTGTTCAAGGAGGTTAAGTGAATCCTCCAGCTGGAGTGACAGAAGTGGAACAGTCCTCTCAGCAGTGAACTGATAACTGCTCAGGAAAAGCACAGAGAATTATAATATTTCAGCAGAGTTCACCATATTTACAATAACATTTATGCAAAGTATGGCTTTTTGTTTTCAGCAAGACTTTTACAAAAAAAGTCCAAAAAAGCAAAATTTAGTGGAATACTTCTTTGTGATTTTGCCAGTAAACTAATCCCTTCTTAGCCAACTTACTGTGGGTTTAACATTGTACCTTACTGATTGCTTCACCTTCAGGGCTCTTTGGCAGATGTGTGGACAGCACTGCTTTTAAAAAATTATCTCAATTATCCTTCCTTAACTGGCATTGCCTAAATGCAAGGTCTCTTTGCTGCTCCTGTTTGGAGGAATATGATTTCAGCACACATTTTGCCCTTTGAATAATTAGGAGAAAAGCCCAGTGCAGATGGAGTGCACCTAAGAGAGAGCCAAAATCGGGGTTAAACTGATCACAAAATCTTTACCAAACCTCAACAGCCGAGGAGGAGAAGCTCAGATAACACTGAGCTCTAGTAATTCTGAGAAATTTAATGGAAGGGCTTAATTGACAGCTTTGCTTGATTCGATTGTGCCTGATTAGGCATCTCCATGAAAAGCATTAGATGTGTTTGATCCCTTCCGAGGCACAGCAGCTCATTAGCAGGGGATGTTTACAAGGACCAAGGCTCCCCATCACAGCAGCTCTTTCTTCCCCTGCTGCAGGGGTGGCTTTTTACATCTGTTTTTATGAGCAGGATCACGACTCCAAAAGAGCTCAGCCCCCCCCCTCCCATCCTTTGCCTTTTCTGGTATTTGCCAACAGGACAGATGGACAAGGAAAACATCCTGACTTGTACCACAACAACCCCCCAGCACCTGGCTATTAAAAATACCAAAATCCATCCCCTCATCCAGCCATTTCGTGGTTTATTGGAGTTTAAAAATCATCTGTTAATCAGCTGAACTAAACTACAGGTAGGAAGTGTCTGAAAGGCTGAATAAACCAGACCAGAGCCCTGTAAAATTATACTGATAATAATGATTCTGCTCAGCAGAACCTCCCAAAATTCCACACAAAAGTAAATGGTACTGGAGCAAATACATCCCAATATCAGCAAATTACTGGTAACTGTTGTGGTTCCCATATATGAAAGGACACAGAACAGCATGAAAATACTGCAATTATGTCTTGCAGTCTGAGCCTACAGAATCCAGACCTACATCTTCAATTTTTTCTTGTCAGTCCCAATTATTCTTTAGGTTTTGCCTTTATACAATGAAAAGCTTATCAGGAAATAATAGTCTTTCAGCTTTTCTCAAAATCCCCACTCTGTTAAAATATGACCAAGCAAATGCTTCTTGCATCAGGAAAATTTAGTGAACTTTCAGAAACAATCCATTTTGTATAAAAAATTTAAAAAGGGGGGGGAGAAAAAGCTGCTATAACCTGTGAAGAGTTGGTGCTTTAGAGGCTGCAAAAACAAGGATGTGCTTCCTTTGCTCAGGCACAGTGAGGGGCTGAATGCAGGATTCCCCACACAAAGGGCAAGTAATAAACAGAGCAAATTTAGAATTTATGATGTTTTTTCCTGTCACAGGGATTCAAAGACTCCGTGGAAATTCAAACTTTCCCACAGCACAGTCCACTAAGTGCTCTTAGCCCCGAGACAGTTGCATTTCACTCAGCACACCAAATAAACTTTGCAGTGCAGCATTTTATTCCCCTTCCAAGCTCCTAAATAAAAAGTGAAAGTCATGACACGGAGTCACGTGCCTGTTTTGTGAGGTCCCCTCTGTGACCTTGGATGCTGCTCAGAACATTTACACACTATTTCCTTGAAAATCACAGCAGAGCAGCACGACTGAGCTTCATCTTAAATACAGGACCATCCAGCTAAGGGATAAAAGGAGTAAGATAAAGTAAAAATAGAAACCCTTCGGAGGGCGACTCCTGGGCTAGAGAGGAGAGTGCTCAGCAAGGATGTGTTTGATGGAGACTCAGGGGGTGAAAGATCTCCAGCATTTCCTTCCCTGTGCTAACACCAGGTGAACAGGACTTGCAGAGAGCTGGAAAAGTGGGATAAACCCACTAAAGGCACATTAACCACCTCAGCACATAAACACAGCCGAGAGCACTAGTGTTTAAGGCACCTCCCTATTAAAGCTGCACTTTATTCTCTTAACTTTTACAGTCTCCCGGGTGTGTAACAGCCAGCAAACCACTAAAACGGGCATTATTGCCCCGGGCTGCCATTTCACGGCCATGCAAAACAGGAGTAAATCCAATTAAAATGTGTCGCTCCATTTAGAGCCCAAAGGGCTCCAAGCTCCCCACCCGAGGTTAATGCCCAGGAATGTCAGTGCATAAACGCCCCCCCCTCGAAAGTCGCTTTTCACTTCTTTTCCTGCTACCAGGCATTCCCAAAATGCTTCAGCCAACTCTTGCAATGACACAGGCCCTGCAATGGTTTGATTTAAAAATAAATTCAGACAACAAATGGCAAACTGGGGGGACATCGAGCCACTCGACATCAGTTCAGTGAGTCAGGACATTTCCAAACAGTGAAAACCCAACAGCGGTGAGTCAATCCCCCCATCACCATTTAGACTCATTTCAGCCCGTCCTTCAAGCAGTTTTCATCTAAAGCGAGTGTAAAGTGGGTGAGAAATTGAAACAGTCCCGTTTATCACTGAGGAGATAACAGGGAAACGCTGGATAAATCCAAACACACGTAAAACAGCTCAGTTGTTGCTTTCAGAGCTCAGACACTCCCAGGTACCTTGTGGCACTCACAGCTCCTCCTCCACAACTACAACTGGACTCCTCTGCTCCCATCTGCTCCTAAAAATACAACTATCAGACAAAGCTTGTTTTCTCAGACATTTTGCTGACGCAAGTACAAGATGAAAACATCCCTCGTTCCGAGGAGAGAGATGGGTCAGTCTCCAAAACACACAAGTTAAAGCCCAGCTGTGCCCTCCCTCCATGTAACTCCCTTACCAATACACATCGATTTTATGACAGTAACACAGCTTTTGGGAGGAATAAAATACCCTGGTTGTCTGAATGTGGTGAGAAGGAACTCTGGTGAAACTCCCTTTCGCCAAAACAGGACAGTGTTTATTCTCTCCTGAAGCTGCTTTTTAAAAATAATAATAAAAGTTTAAAAAGAGCAGACACTTGAATGGTTAAGTGCATTCCCTTCCCTAAACCAGCACTTGCATCTTCTGGCCTGAGAACTGAGACACGGGGAGATTTAGATCATTGAATTTCTAATTATAAACTCATTAAATAGCAGTTTTACGATTACCTCAAGCCCAGTCATTCTGCAGCAAATGGAGCTGTGGGACAGGAACACAATTTCCATCCTCTCCCACAACACAGGATGGAGAGACAACCAAACCATGCTCTGGGACTCCCCAGCACAGCCTGGCTGGGACCCTGGTGGCCAATCCCTCCTTCCCAAAACCATCCCAGAGCTCTCCAAGCCCAGAGCCCAACCCTGCTCTGGGGCCAGGCACAGTCAGAAAAGAGCCACAGCTCTGTGCAGCACAGGGAGAAGGATGAGTCACTATTTACGAGACTGATGACAACAGTCAGGACCAAAAAATAAGCTCATCAGTCCTCTGGAGCACGCTGGGTTAGGAAACCACAGGGGACAGGTCGTGCCTGGCCAGGCACATGGAATTCGTGGTGCCACACACACTGTTATTGCTGTTTGGCAACAGAAATGGTCAAGATTGATGTTGAGTGGAAGAAATAAAACTGGAATAGGAGGTTTCTGAACTAGCAAACCAGTTCTCCCTCCTCCTTCCTTCTCCCACCAAGCACCAGGGATGTCTCAACACCCCAGTTCCCCTTCCAAGAAAGTAGCTCTGCTCCTTTCATGGCCAAATTACCATGGCACGAAATCCCCATTTAGATCCATCTCCAGCAGAACATTCAGACAGCAAACATGTCCTTCCCACAACCTGAAAACAGGCAAACACCATCACGCTTCTTTCCTGCCATCAAGGAAAGCCTGTCCTAAGACAGCTCACAACAACTGAAAACATTTGGCCATAAAGCAGAAGTGCTCCCTGGTACTGACAGAAATATTTAGTGCAGCCTGAACACACCTCACCCCTGGGAATGCTGGGGAACACGGCAAGACCATCCACTGGAATGATTTGTTTTCTTCCAGCCCTCCCTACATCATGGAGCACATCCCTCTACTCATCCCAACTGTCAATATTTTTTTCCTGCAGCTTTGAAGTAAAATAAACCCCCCCTGTAATTTGTCAGTCAGTGTCCTGACCACTAAGGCTTCACAAGAACAACACTTGATACAAAAATATATTTTTCCAACCACATATAAACCATTATCCTCAATGGAAGGGCTCTGTGCAGCCATCTGCATTTTCTCCAGCAAGGACAAATGCTGAAGTGTTTGGAAGCAAAATAAATCCATGGAAGAAATGGCCCCACAGAAACTTTTGGGGCTTGAGATTTCTTAACGTGGTTCACACAAAGACAGGAACAGCCACAGCAGAAAAAGGTCTTCTCGGGAAGAAATTCCTCCCTGTGAGGGTGGGGAGGGGTGGGATAGAATTCCCAGAGAAGCTGTGGCTACCCCTGGATCCCTGGACATGTCCAAGGCCAGGTTGGAGCAACCTGGGCTGGTTGAAGGTGCCCTTGCCCATGGTAGGGGGGTGGGATGAGATGAACTTTAAGGTCCCTTCCAACCCCAACCATTCCCTGACTCAATGATCTTCCAAAAATCACCTCGGTTGTCACCCAGGGGTATCCCAGGCCGCTTCCCTGCACTCTGGGATTGGAAGAGGTTAAATGCTGCAGGTCAGAGCAGGTCGTTAGAGCAGATTAACAGCCCCTTCTGGAGAAATCCACGCTGACAATGGGTGAAGTTACACCCATTCAGTTTTCAATGGTCTCCAATCAACCTACACAGCACAACAAAGCCACACAGCACTACAGGACAGTCCCTCAGGTGGAGGAAGGTGGCAGATTTGGCTACACCGGGAAGAAAATCAGTAAAAAACCAAAACATAGTGACAGAATCAAAGGCAGAGAACGTTTGAAATGGCAACTGCATACAAATGCAGCACCTTCTAAGGAGTCTTCTAAATAACGTGGGGAAAATCCACAGTTAAAGTTTTGTATTAGGAAAAAGAACAATATAATCCTCAAACACTGCCATTATCTCAAGCTCTCCCTGAAGAAAAGATTCTCCAACCAAACAATACCAACAAAGTCACGACTTTCGTTTCTCCATTGGAATTCAACTCCCTGTCACACTGAACTACAGAAGACAGAAATGCTTATTTTAACAGCTTTAAAAAGCACCCCCCTCTCTCCCCGACACAAATTCCACCCAGAACGGATTTAGGAAGGTACACTGAGATCTGTCTGGGCTCAGGGAGGGTCAGGAGCAGGTAAAAATTCCCCAGATAGATGTGGTTTTCCATACAAACACAAGGCTTTTATGGGCTAATCCCTGACTGAGCAGCCACCCAGGGGTCCCAGCTCCGAGGGGTCACGGCAGGGCTGGGAGGGGGTGATGCACGGGGGCTCCTTAAATTGTCCCCAAAATAAACACCCATCAACCTGCAGCCCAAATGATCCCATTTGAAAAGCTGTTTTTCCTTCCCATCCATTTCCGTGCTGAAGATGCAGAAGGAGCAACGGGCCCACGCTCAGAGAACCCCATTCCCATCCTGCTCCTTCCGTGAGAGCCCGGGCCTCGAGAGAGCAGCTCAGCAAAGCTCAGCCTGGCTCAGGGCAGGGTTTACAGCCGGGTGACAGACTGGCACGGATTTTAAACCATAGGAATGTGGCCTGTTAAGGCCCAGCAAGAGCACAACACAGCCCTGAGAATCGCAGTGTTAACTCCTCTTATCCCCAGGGCTCTGACAAGACATTTTTAAGTCCTCCTGGCATCTTTACTAACGCCAGAGGCTTGTTTAAATCCATGATAAAAATCTCGGGGCTTGTTTAACCTCCCTGCTCGCCCAAGGTTGAATTTGATTCAGTGCATCTCCAGGTTAACACTGCTCTAATTTCCAGCTATCTGCATCATGACTGGAGGTAGGGGTGGGGTGGTGAGAGCTCATCAACTACTAATCCAATTGTTCTGCATATCTCCAGGATTATTTTCCAGTTTGCTAACCGGAGCTACTTGTTGCAATAATCGTTGATCTCCAGTGAAATCACCTGGCAGATCACCCTGTGCAGTTGAGTCTGGTGCTGGCACTGGGCAGCACATCAGCAGCTCCTCACTCCAGCATTTGTCCTGTTCCTCCACTTCGTTTTACAGCCTGCATCAAACTCCACCTGCCAGGAAAAGCACTACCCAAACCAGATTACTTTGTAAGCTTAAACTGGATAATTTAAATCTTGCTCAAGCCCGGCAGCACCGTGCTGCAGTGAGAACACACAGACACATCAAGCTCCCTGTGAAAATACAGCATTTGGAGATTTTATTGAAAAATAAAGCTCATCAGCCAACAGGAAGCCTTGTATTTACCTGGCACTGAACTGTAGTGAGAGTCAGCTGCATGAGGGAAATGATAAGATGGAAAAAATTAACTGGCAAGGTCTTTACCTTGTCTTAAAACACATCTGGGGATTCCCCTTCCCTGCCAGAATCTTCCACTGGCTCTGCTGCTGCTGCTGCCTTTGGGGTCAGCCCTGCCTGCACTCACCTGGCCAGTGGAAACCAAACTGCTCCCAGGGCTGAGCTCCCCAGTCCCCAAAATGACACCAACGGCTCCAAAATAAAGGGATGGGGATGAAACTGTAAAGCCTCTGCCTCATTCCCAGCTTTTCCGGGAAAAGGCAAAAGCCCCTAATAGCAGGGATGAATGATAATGGTTGTTAGTTGTTATTCTAGTGAGGAAATCTAATCAAAGGCTTTCAACAAGCTTTGTTCAGGCATTTTTTTGCGCTACATACATCACTTATTTCTACCCAAAATGTACCTTAAAACAAAAGAAAACCACACGTGATATCGAACGTGGCTCGCAAGTCAAAAGCAGAAACCTGAAATATTTACTGCCTCGATGTGCACTGGAAAAAAAAAAAAAAAGGCATACAAATAATTAAAAGGGAAAAAACCACAACCTTTAAAGCGTATCACGAGAATGGGATCAGGGAAGAGCGAGGCCACCCCTTCAGGACCAGGGGAGAATTAACCTGCATTTCTCCATCCCATCTGCAAGCTCAGGCTCTGCCACCCATTTTGTTTCAGATTAAAGGAAGGGAAAAAAAATAATTATCAGATTAAAAATAATAATAATAATAATAATGTCAAAGGAACGGAGAGTGCGCCCGACACCCCCCCCCC
>VYXB01010831.1:147012-158689 GCA_013397135.1 Pachyramphus minor
CAGGGGCGCGCGGCGGCGGGAGGAGGGCGAGGACGGGCTCACCTGCCATCGCGGGCTGAGGGCGGCAATGGCGCTGGGGCTGCGGCAGCGCTCCCTTCGAGCTCCACTCCCCGCGGCCGCTGAGGATCCGCACCCCTCGGTGTCCGCGGCGAGTGCGGCGGGGCCGGGCGGCCCCGGCAGGCAGAGCATGGGGCGGGACGGGCCCCGCTCCGCCCCCCGACAAGATGGCCGGGCCCGCTCCCTCAGGGCTCGGCCGCCATGGCGGCCCCGGGGCGCGGCGGGGGCCCGGCGCCTCCGCGGGGGAAAACCCCTCCTGTTTCCTTAATAAAAATCGCCAAATTACAGGGGCGTGGTAACAGCTTGCCCTAGAAAGGCACCAGTCGGAGATGGGTCGGGTTGAAGGGATCACTGTGGGGCATATGGGCCAAGCTTGCTGCTGAAGCAGGACCAGCAGAGCACATGGAACAGGGTTGTGTCCAGGTGGTTCCTCAATATCTCAATTTACAGTAACATATTGATGGTTTATCCTAGAAAGACACGAGTCACAGAAACACAGAATGTGTAAGGTTGGAAGGGCCCACAGAAGGGATACCTCAATGTCTCAGAGCACATGGAACAGAGTTGTGTCCAGGTAGTTGTGGAATATCTCAACTTACAGTGACATATTAATGGTTTATCCTAGAAAGGCACGAGTCACAGAACCACAGCAACCTGCAATGTCTAAGGTTGGAAGGAACCACAGTGGGTGGAGCATCCACGTGGAACGGGATTGTATCCACATGGTTCTAGAATATCTGAAATTACACCAGCATGTTAACTGTTCATCTTAGAAAGGCACAAATCGGAGAAACACAGGATGGGTCAGGATGAAGGGACCACAGTAGGTTACTGGTTTAACCTCGCTTCTCCAGCAGGGTCATCCCAGAGCACATGGAACATGGACACATGGGTTGTGTCCATGGGGTTCTGGAATATCTCAATTTACAGTGACTTATTTATGGTTTATTCTAGAAAGGTACAAGTCACAAAACCACAGAAACACGGAATGCATAAGGTTGAAAGGGACCACAGTAGGTGCAGCTCAAGCAAGATTATCCCAGAGCATGTGGAACAGAGTTGCATCCGCTGGTTCTGAAGTATCTCAAATTACAGCGATTTATGAACTGTTCATCCTAGAAAGACACAGATCACAGACACACAGGAAGGGTCAGATTGAAGGGAACACAGTGGGGCATCAGGTCCAAGCTCGCTGCTCCATCAGGGTCATCCCAAGGTTGTGTCCAGGTTGTTCTGGAATATGTTAAACTATAGTCACATATTAGCAGTTTATTCTAGAAAAACAAGTCATGGAACTACAGAAACACAGAATGTATAAGGCTGGAAGGGACCACAGTGGTGGCCCTGGCCCTCGTGGGGGTTTGCTTTGGATTTTCTCTTTGGGGTTTTTTTGTTTGTTTGTTTGTTGGGATTTTTTTTAATTACTATTTTCAATGTAAAATCCAACTTTTACAATAGGAAAGTGAGCTTAAGAGCAGCAAAAGAATCACAGAATCAATTAGGTCAGAAAAGACCTTTGGGATCATCGAGTCCAACCTATGACCCCACAGCAGCATCTGAACCAACCCAGAGCACTGAGTGCCATGTCCAGTCTTTCCTTGAACACCTCCAGGAATGGTGACTCCATCACCTCCCTGGGCAGCCCCTTCCAATGTCTAATATGCTTCCTGATGTCCAACCTGGCACAGCTTAAGGACATGTCCTCTCATCCTAGAGGAGGCTAAGGAAGCTGAGTCCCCCAAAAGATGACACCTCCACCATACCCACATCCTTCTTCCTACAATCGCACTTTTCTGAGATTTCCACAGTTTTCTGGCAGGGGGACAGGACAAATCTGACAAAATCTCCCCCCAACCCCTGGAGGGAATTTAGACACCACTGTTTTCAGACACCACTGACATCTGTGCTCTGGTACCAGCACTGGACGTTGCCTCCCTCACGTCTCTCTGGGCAACATCTGACTTTCCTAATGGATTCTGACAGCATTAACTCACTTTAATTTGCCTTCTGCCCTTTCCAGGACGTGCAGTTCTGACACACCAGCTTACGGCACCTTCTGCTGCTCAGGGCTTTTCTGGGAAGCCAAGGCTGAGCCCCCAGAGCCACCTCTGCTAATCTGTGCCTCTTCTGCCCACAGCACAACACAACCCTCACCCTGCTCCCTCACACAGTGTCCTTGACATAATGTTGACCCACGCTGAGCTTTCACCCCCAAAATCCTGTTGGTTTTTTTATGGAGGTCACTCCCTCCCAGCCACAAGTGCATCCCAAAGCCTGTGGGTCCCAAAGCCTGTAGATCCCAAAGCCTGTGGATCCCAAAGCCTGTAGACCCCAAAGCCTGTAGATCCCAAAGCCTGTGCTCCCCGAGCCCTGCCACTGATTGTGCTCCAGTGCAGCTTTTCACCCAGACCCACAGATCTTTGTTGATCTTCCAGGTCTTTGCCTCCACCGTGGCTCTTTGCTCAGTGTTTGCCAAGCAGGAATGTTTACAGAGTGTTTGTTCACCAGCTGTCTGACCCCTTCCATCCCACCTCCCTGCACAGAGGGTTTCATCCAATCCCATTAAACCTCAGGGTTTACTGTAAGACTGGAGGCCCCACGAGGCCCCTGGAGCCCTTGTGCTTATTCCTGTGCATTTTTGCCCACGTTCACTGCAATGTTCTCCTTGTTGAGCCTCTAAAAGGTTTTCCCATGAACCATATGGAGAACTATGTAGGGCAGGGCTAAGTCACAGCGCTGCTCTAGATTATGAATATCGATCCCTTGGCATCATTTGATGCTTGGCCTTGTCCCAAACATATACAGAGACTTTTAAATCTTAAAAGCCTTTGCTGGTCAGGTTCAGAGCGATGTGAGGGACATTTTAGTGATACCAGATTGACTAAGGCTGCAGCAGTTTTGCTGTTGACAGGACTTTGTACAGGAAGATGGATCGTGTCTCCCTACAAGGCCTTCCCATGCTCAGAAATCAGGGACACAGCTCTGTTTAGTTTATTTTTGAGGGTTATGATTTTCCAACACGCCCTCCCCAGGTGAAAGATGGCAGAGGGAAATCCAGGTAGTACAGGGAGAGATCTGCAAGGGGGAACTTCAAATGCATCAGTCACATTGAAATTTAACAGGTAAAGAGACCTCAGGGTCATGATAATCCCAAGGACATGCTGGGAAAAGATGATAACGGTGGATTTAGTGCTCCAAGAACTGAATTTGACACAGCTGGACCTCCTGGCACCACAGGCTCAAATCCAGTAAAGCTGTTTCCAGTCCATTGTTCCTCTTAAATAGATAAATTCCGTTCCAGGTGATCTCCTGTGCTGTAAAGTTTGAGAAAATTCCCTGGCATTTCACTTGTTCATGGAACCAGAGCCCATCTGATGCTATCACACTGTCCTGCTACAGAAGGAGGGATCACTTTACTGGGATTATTGGCATATATGATTCCTGTTATTAAAATCAGGTGTTTATCAAACCAGTCAGTCACTTTCTGCCTGGATGAGTCACAGGACCATAAAAAAGCCGGAATTGGAGCCACAGGATGTGCCACGTGCACGTCCTTCACGAGGAAGGGAAATGAGCAGCCATTAATCATTTAGTGTGCAGATCTTGGAGATCCAAGACACATTCCCTGCTTTCCTTTCTATCCCACACCTAACCTAGATCAGCTGAGCTCCTCAGAGCTCACTCAGGGGTTTACCTGAGCTGCTGAGGTGTTGCTGCATCCAGAACTTTTCTGCCAGTCTTCCAACTCCATCCAGTGTTAAATAAAACTATACAGCCTCAGTTTCTTCTGGAACTGCCCTAATTGGCCTAAATCTCCGGAAGCCTGGCTTTCTGGGATCCCAATTCCTGCCTTTCTTTGTACTCACCAGTACAGTCGAGCCTTCAGCCCAGGCTGTGTGTCCTTCTCCACAGCCAGGGACACGAAACTATGGCAATAATCTGATGGACCTTTCCTAAGGACACTTCCCAAGCACACCACTTTTATTCTGGCTGGTTTTTTGTTCTCTGTGGGAATCCAATGGGAAGGACAGGGCTGCAGGTCAGGGTTTTCCTGAGGTGCAGCATGGACGTTACTGGCATAAATTTAAACTCTGAAATGTTTTTTGGCCGCCGTCTCTTGCTCAAAATTTCCCTTTCAAACCCAAGTGTTGTCTCAGCCGGGATGTGAATCATGGATCTGAGCCCTGGATCTCCAAAACACCAACTCAGAACTTCACATCCCAGGGTGGTATCTAGAGAGTGGCATCCCTGCCCATGGCAGGGGCTTGGAATGAGATGGTCTTCAAGGTCCCTTACAACACAAACCACTTCATGATTCTTAGACTGGGTTGGGTCTGGGATCCAGAGCTCATTTACAATCCCCCATCTTCTTTTCTTGGTGTGTTTTGACTTTGGTTTTTACAACATAAAAAAATAAAAATTAAAAAAAAAAAATAAATAAACTAAAATAAAACAATTTAGTCTGCCTCACCTCACTGTAGCAATATTTTATGTGAATCCCAGAGATGGAGTCCAGAGATTAAGAAGAGCCCAGAACACATGGATATGGATAACAGGAATATCTTTTGCTGGACTAGAGAAAATAAAAATGAAACTCCTCATATTTCAACAGCTGCATCGGGGCTGAATGGAAACTCCCCAAAATATGGCAAAAAAAATTAACAACTCACCAGAAGTGATTTTTTTGCTTTTCTGTCTGTAATCTGGAGTGGTGACTGGGAAGGGAAGAGGACTCTGAGCTGGGCAGAATCTGGGTTTCTGTTCTGGGGGGGGAGGACAGCAAGTGAACAACCCTTAGTTAAAATGCCACCTGAGTGGGAAACACCTCCTGCTCCCTGAGCCACAGGAATTTATCATTTCTTTTGGAAACAGCCATAACTTGCTGGCCCCCCCTGTGTTAGATGGAAATACAGTTAGAAAAAATGTATTTTTTTCTCAGAATGATTTCTAAAGCTGAACTGACATAATTCTGTTCTGTCAGCTGAGCTCAGCTCTCCAGTTTGTCAGCTGAAAATGGAGGCAGGAAGAGTTTTATGAAGTTTAATTAGTGCAAAGTGCTCCTGGTAGCAAAGAGAGTTTTGGCCCAAGGCTCTCAGGCCACTTTGGGCCAAGTGCTCAAATTACAGATGGTTCAGCCAGAGATCCAAGAGGTGCTGCTGTGCTTGTGATATCAGGGGAGAAACAGCAGAGACTGCAGAGTTACAGCTGCCTGAATGCACATCATAAATAAATCAATAGGGGAGCAGGAGACAAAAATCTGCCTGGTTGCAGAACCGTTGGGTCCCTGCTGGTTGTGTCACGATGGTCTCACCTCTGTGGCTTTTGGAGAGAGGAGACCTTCCTTCACCTTGGGATATGCAAAATATTTCATAAATGGAGAGGAGATTTTGACAGCCAGGACAGAACAAACAACCCAGGACAGTACAAACAACCCAGAACAGTACAAAAAACCCAGAACAGTACAAACAACCCAGAACAGGCTCCTCTGCTCCCTATAGAGGTGCTCAAACCACACTGGCCGTGGGGTTTTCATCCCAGCTTTACCAGGAATACAAGGAAGGCAGGGTAAGAGGAGTGCTCCCAGTGACACTAACTCAGCTGGACAGCTCGTGCTCTGGAGGAGGAGCTGATTTCCTTGGTGCTGTTCTGGCTGGTACCTCGGGGCTGTACCCAAGAGGTGACACTGCACTTGCTGAGTCAGGAGCAAAGCCTGGATTTGTCAGACAGAGGAGGAGATGGGCTTAGTCACCTCTCTGACTTCATTCCCAGTCCTCTTCTCAAAAGCACAGCCCCTCGAATTAGCCAAGAGAGCCCTTAAATCCTGGGAAGAGTGGGAGCAGGAGGGGCCCAGGAAAGCAGGATGCATTTATCCCCCCTGCTCCCTTTTTGCCAGGTTGTCCTGCCAAAACGCTGAGTCGCTGGGGCCACATCTCCTGACTCTGGGTGGTCGTGGCAGCAGCAGAGGCTCTGCAGGAGCCCAGGGCTGACAGCTCCTGAGGGGTTTGCTTTGCCTGGGCACACTCACCCTGGTGTTCTGTTCCAGGATGGAGCCTGTGGCATGTGCAGGGATGGTCTCCAAGCACGAGACAGGCTGGGATTTGCCACCTCGTGTCATGTTCATGGGTGGCTGCTCAAAGTTGTGGCCATAAAGTGCAGCTTCTGTGGACAGCTGTGGGTAGGCAGGACCAGAGCAACTTCTTCCCACTTCAACAACCTTGAGTAGGTTGTGGACATGGTGCACAAAACCATTTTAAGTCCATTAGAGGAATTTTCTAGCACAGAATAAAAGAGGTTTTCTTCAGCCACCTGCACTGGGAGTTCAAGTGAAGGTCCTTTACTCTGCAAAGCACAGGCAGTAGCAGCACCCTCGTGGTTGCTCACTCATCCCTCAACAGAGAAGTGAGAGCAGGCACAATCCCTGCTTTAACCCCCTTGCAAGTCATTCCCAAAGAACATCCAGAACCTGCTCAGAGAGGAGAGATGGGCTTGGACCTCCTCATTCCTTTTATCCCTGTGACTCATTTAATCCCTGGTGTGAGCAGAGAGTGACAAAACCACACAGTGACATCAGGAATAGCACAAAAACGTTGCTGCAGAATCAACCTCCTCCAGCAAGGGGCAAAATAAAAACATGAGGTGTTGAGGCACAAGCTGGAGGCTGAAACTGGTGACACCACAAGTCCTTCTGAAACTGCATTGCTCAAATCTGGGCAGACACCAGGAATCATCACTGACACACAGAAAAAGCAGAACTCCCAGAGGCAAAGGGAGAACTGAGCCCAGAGCAGAGCTCAACAAGGAGCCCAAGCACTGGGACTGCCTGTGGGGACACTTCTCAGTTCCTCCTTCCCCCAGCAGCTGAGCCAACCCTTGTCACGGGAGTGCAGAGCAGGCAATTTTAGCAAGCTGGGATGCCACAGGGCTGGACAGGCTCCTATTTATAGTTCCCTCTGGCACAGCTCCCCCGCTGGGCTCCTGCACACAGGTGAAGGCACAGGCCATGCCCTGGACGGCTCACAGCCCAAACAAAGGCAGAGAGAGGAAGGACAAGCGACCTCTTTCCTGATGAGAGCCAAGAGTCAGAGGTGAAAGGACAAAAAGGAAATCCAGAGAGAGTCTGGAACAATGAACTCCAGCTTCTCCCCCCACATTGCCCTTTAGTCAATTAACTGCTTCTCTGCCTGCAGTGCCACCTCTGCTACTCATCACTGGTGCCAAACAGTGTCCCTGAAGTGTCCTGCAAGCTCTGGCCCCTCTGGCCACTGTGAAATTGTTTTCCAAGCCTAAGCAGAGGTGGGAGAAGGGATGTGGCCCTGCCTCTCCCTCTGGAGACCCAGCTTGTATCCAGGGGGGAGGCATCTGTCTGGGACAGTGTCCTGGAGCACTGCCCCTGCTAAGGGGATGATAAATCCCAAGGGGAGCTGCTGCCAGCTCCCAGTGCTCCCAGTCACATCCAAGTCAAAGAGCTGCCTTTGTTTCATGGGGGAGGATTAACCCACGAGCTGTTTGGGAGCTGAACTTTGAAGTGTCTCCTCAGCGATCTGAAATGTGGCCACACAACAAAGGGAAACCTTTACAAACACACTTTTTGTGTCTGAAGTTGGAGACCATCCACTGGCCTATTTTTAGGAGCACATTTGCACTGGCCGAGTTACAATCCTGCCTCTGTTCTCATGCAGTGAAAGGCAGAGAGGATTCACTTGACCTGCAGAATGAAATCCAGAGAAAATAAGGCATTTGTCTGGAAAAGAACCACCCAAAATAGCAGGGCAGGAGTCATGCTGTGACATGGACTGTTAGTGTTGAGAGAGAGGAGAAATGAGGATTATAGGAGCTGGCAGACTCCTTCTAATGACATGTTAATGAAAACAACTGCTAGAAAATTATATGGTGATGCTAATTACGGTTTGAAGGTTTAAGGATCTGAGATCTTTCCCTTTTACACTAAATATGTGTGTAAATCCTGGCTGAGGTGAGTTCTCAGCTCCTCAAGGATTTGTTCTAGATCCATTGACGTTCCCTTTGCCAAACATGGCCTTAGCTTGGAATCTGCTGCTCTGTGTGACTGAACCCTCCCAGGGCAGCTGCTTTGGGTGGCTTGGTCTGACCACCTGCACTAAACACAACCCAACCAAGGTGTGAGAAACACGAGTGAATGTCAGGCTGGTGGGTTGAGTGCAGGGGAACTGCTGCCTCCTGGCAGCTCAGCAGGAGGGACGGGGATTATTTGCCCTGGTAGCAGGAGTGGGAGGCATTTCCAAACAGCTCATGTTCCCTAAACTTTTTCACAGCCCCTCCTCAGGCTTTGCAATATCTTAACGTGGACAGTTATCACCATGTTTAATTTCTTCTTCCCCCTCCTTGAAGAAGCTGGGGAAAGAGCCCAGAAGACCTGACTGGGTGTGTATTAATTCTCACTGTCCCATCAGCAGGACCATGTGCACCAGGCATTTCCCACTGGCAGGGGAAGGAAGGTTAAAGCCTCTCCTGACAGGTTAACAGCACGATTTGCAGTAACAGCTTAAATAAATGGTTGCAGGCACGAAAGACTAGCAGGAAGCTAATCCTTTAAATACTTAAGAGCAGCTACTACTTCAGCCCAAGTAAATATTTCAAAATAAAATTAATTAGTGGTGACTGGCGGATTTGTTCTCCTTCGCTTTAACAGCCCAGGGTGAAACGGTGATTCCTTCTCAGAACTTTGGGTTCAGTGCCAAACCTGCTGTTTCCCAGGAGCTGAATGTCCTCCCAAAGAAGATTCATCACAGTTTTGTTCCTCTCTGGAAGTGCAGAGCTGGAAAAGCTCTACATGAACCTCGTGGGTGTGTGTTGCAGCCCTTGTGCAGCTCCAGGGATGAGCACAGAGCAGGGCTCGGGATCCAACCCAAGTACAGTGCAGAGGAAGGAAGTGTCACTTCCTGATCCTTATCTGAGCTCAGCTCTGTCCAGGCCACAAACAGATCCCAAGAACTGCCCCACTTCCCATGGAAAGGAGTTTCTGAACACCTTCCTCCACATGGAGAGAGCAGGGAAGGAAAGGCCTCAGGGTAACAAGAACCAAACAACATGAAATGAAATCTGTCCAAGCCCAGAGAAGCAAATCAGTCAATTAAATAATTTGGGAACAATAATTCCTAATCCACAATCAAGTTTTTTCCCCCCCTTGACCCTTGGCTCCATCTCAGGACAAAGCCAGTTCTCTTGGGAGGCAGGAACCTTTCATGGCCTTGCTGAACTGTCTGGATTATTTTTAATTAAATCCAACATTTCTAAAAACCCTCAAGCTGTTTGTGTACTGAGGAAGGAGAAGGGAACACTTGCACATCCACATTTCCCACGGGAGGGTGGGACACAAAGTGCCACCTGCCCTGGAGCAATGGAAACACAGCTGGGATTAACTCAGAGCTCTGGGAAAAAGGCAAGGGATGTCTCTTTTCAGCAGGTTGAGAAGGCAGGATTGCTGAGTTTCCTGAGCTGGGAGAGGGGAACCAAAGGTCCCAGCTGGTGGCTGGGAGAGCAGAGAGATATGAGGGCTGGGTGGTTTCACTGAGCTGCTCAAGGGATGCAGCTCCAAGGGCAGCGACCAGGAGAGGCCACCTGGGAAGGCAGGACCAGCCAAGGAGTCCTGGAGGGGCTTTGCAAGTGGAGAACTTGGGAAGAGCAGGACAAACAGCCCCAGAGAAGGGCCAGGAGAAAGCTCAGGGCTGGCTCAGGGAGAGGCACAAGGCACGAGGAGCAGTTGTATGACTGGGGTGATGTTGGGACTTTTAAGGACCAGGCACGAGGGGGAGGAGTGTGGAGAGCACATGGAGACACTCATTTAGTGCAGGATTGAAGCACAGATCCCATTAGAAGGGACAGAGCTGTTGTGCTGAGTCATTTCCTCCTGCCCCAAGGGGCTTTTACCTGTCTTTTATGTCACACAACCCCCATATTTCTGTCCTGAGCCTCTCTGTGCAAAGTGATGCTGAATTTGGCTGATTGGAGGTGACAGAAAGCAAAGCCAGGGATGCTGCTGCTCATTGTGCTGTGTGTTCACACAGCCTTTGGGCTGGGGCTGTATTTACAGCCCTGACATTCTCTCTCCCTCATTTCCACACAACTTTCACTGAAACATTTGCAGGACCAAGGTCAGGAACCTGCTGCCCAGCCCAGGCTCCTCACACCACCCCAGGGTAACAGCACAACAGGAGGAGGTTACCAGGAGAGTGAGAGGAAATAGAAATCACTGCAGAGAAAACATCAACAAGGAGTTACAAATTCACATTTCCTCTTGCTCCATCACCACGGGACCAGTGAAGGGCTTTGTTCTTCCCCCCATCCCAGGAACTTCCACCAGCACAGGGAGAATCTCAGAGAGAAGGATCAACAAGGGAGGCCAAAAACATCCATAGCACAGGTCAGGTTGCTGCCTGGAGTACTTGCACCTGCTTTCCCAGGACTGGGCTGCAGTGCCTGCAGCTGCTTCCCTGCAGAGGGAATGATGTCAGTCAGGAATTCATGGCTGGACTCAATGATCTTAATTAAAGGTCTTTTCCAGCTTAAGTGATTTTATGATTCTGGCTTTTACAAGGCTCCCTGTATGGACAGAGGCAAAATTCTGAGTTGTGTAAGACTCGGCATTGAGGCTGCACAGCCTTAAACTGGGACTGAGAGCCCAGGACTGGGTGAGGATCCCTCCAGGGCTGTGGCCTCACGTGGACTCAGAGCTCACACAATCTCCAGGCTGCTGTAACCCCTCACCTTCCCCTCAGCCCTTCACACAACCTCCAGAAGGTGTTTATGGGACCATTCACAAAACACCTCGGATAATTCCGGCCTTTCCCACTGCTCCTTCCCCCTGCTAAGGTTTCCCCCATCCCTCCTGCTTTTGCCACGGGGTAGAGACCCCCTTTGGGGCAGGGTCCTTCCCTGGGCTCTCCCCTCGGGGCACTGGCCACAACCTTGGGGAGCAGCTCAGGACATGGTGCTACAAAGCCCTGCTGTCCCTGTTTCACCCCATTTAGCAGCACCCAGGATGTGGAGCCTCTCCTGGGAGCTCCTGTGTGGGCAGCAGGTTCCCTCCTTGGCTCTGCACCTCAGTGCCACCACATGGTGCCAGTTTGGGGCCAGACTGGTGGCAACTGGCTGTGGGAAGGGTGGGAAAAGGAGTCACACGTGGGATCTCTGAGCCACTGGTGGCCACTGAACCCCCAACTACAGTGAGGAGAGCAGGGGACAGGCCCCACTGTGCCCTGGGGAGCCCGAAATGCTGTTAATGAGCCCCTGCAAATGGGGAGCAGGGGAGGAGCCCCTTTGGAGCTGCAGGGCCTGTAGTTCATGTTTGCAGCTCCCCAGGACTGTCTCCACCACTGCCTCGTGTCTCCCCGAGATGTTTCATGTGAGTTTGCTACAGGAGAGAAGTTTCCTCTGCTGTGATGGTGCTGGGGAACTCCAGATAGCTTTGTTCACCCAAAAAAAGTCCTGAGATTGGCTTAAAATAAGTCCTTGCTTTTACATAAGAATATATATATTATTTATAATTTATATTCTATTATATATAATTATATAAGAAATAATACATAAATGTAGAAAATATAAATTTATATTTATAGATCTAAAATATATTTTAATATATAAA